>UELU01103622.1:0-15557 GCA_900490025.1 Megastigmus dorsalis | reverse complement strand
CACCTATTACTAGCGGTAGATACAATATGAGAGTTAGCATTTCGGAAGCATACATGCTAATATTATTGCTAGTTAACTGAGATTCTAAGATTGGACGAGGTCTGCCATTCTCGTGTAACCCATAACGGGGTCACTTTACACAGGATCAAGGTTTTCAACAAGCCGGTTTTATATATATAATAAAATATATTCCCAGAATCTTAATACACGTTTAAATTCTATTTTATAAAAATAATATAATACAATTTTAAATCTAGTAATAATCCAGTTATACAATAGATTTTTATGTTGAAGTGAGAAACAGATCAACTTCAATAAATGCATTTAATTCACTGCCATTATAATTTTGAACCAAGTATGATTGATTTTAATTCACTTCCAATACAATTTTGAACCAAGTAAGAATATACTTAAAATTAGTAGCCTTTTTTTTTGAGCGAAAAAACAGATCTACTTATGATTAGAAAATTTCGTTTGATCGTGAGATGACCATAAAAAATGGAATGAAATCTCGATCCTCTTACAGATAGAGGATTTCATCTAGCTGCAAACTTCTGTACAATTGAGCCAAACTTTAATTTTTAGAAGCTAAATTATTTTATGCTTGAAAGAAAAACATCGGGATTTTGAAGGGAAACCCTGTTCATTCACCGCTAGCAGAAATTATTTCATTGCAAGTGGTACTTATTCAAGTTGAATTTTCTACTTGCTTCCAAAAATCATTTTTTTCAGTGTAACAATTCCATGAATTTTTCAGATTTATTTGCCGTTTCATTGTTGAGCAAATCGAAGTGAGATAAAAGAAATTTGACACGTACTCTTAAGGGGGGCCAAACGGTGCAAAAGTTTGACACAAAAAAAGTCACTTATTAAATGCATTAACAATTTTTACACCTTAAATTAGACTTTTTCCTTTATAAAATTCAGAAAAAAAGTTTAATTTAGACGAGAAGAATTTTAATATTCGGTTTGCACATTAAATAAGTAACTATTTTTTGTATAAAACCATTGCGCTCCATAAGAGCACGCGTTAAATTTCTTTTATTTCTCTTTGATTTGTTCAATAATGAATCGGTAAATTAAATGTCTGAAGCATGAAATTATTGGTGACAAAATGATACATTTACGTATATGTTCACGTCGCTGTTGAAACGTTCATGATGGTTTCAAGTCTTATTATTCTTCAATGCCTTATAGATGAAACGGGGCTTTCACGAAACTGTGTGAGTATCTCGCTTTCTGTATACCTAGTTCGTACCTGTGCCTCAGAGCTACGTGTTTCATACACATGCAGAGACTTCTGCTCGTCTAGCAGCCGCAAACCGGAGACTTTTCACAAGCTAGATGGTAACTGAGTCTTATCTGGCAGCACACATGAGCTCTCATTCGCGGCTCAATGCATGCGGACCTTATTCACCGTTGCATTACTGTGTATAAAGAACTGCGCCTACTTCGAACTGCAGTTTATGTTTGCCGAAATCTGGAGCGATCGGTTTAGAGATAAAAGCCTTTTGCGAGAATCCTTATGGGATATAATAAAGTGTACGATGAAAACTCGTTGAATTCAGAAATTTTAACTTCTACGATACAAACTATTATATTAATTTTCTGCAACTAGCTTCTGGATAAAAAAAATCTGTAAAGCTTTATTCGACTTTTAATAGTTAATCTTACCATTTTTCTCCGAGTGTTGTTTCAGACATGGTGATCTCATCGCAATTCCTAACTACTATATTTATATAACTATATATTTGTGAAGATTGTTGAAGATGTTTACTTATACGTTAGTATCATTATTTTAATATTTGTATTATAATAAATAAGAATCAGGTTTAATAATTTTATAACTATGATGCCACTAAAGAATCTGGATTGAAAACACGAATAAACTTGGTTGAGGTAATCATATTTTTGTTTCTCAAAGCTAACACTTTGTATCGATGAAAATTTTCCATTTTATATTATATTATATTATATTAAGATGATTTATTTATTGACTTGTATATTGAAAGGCAATATTGAAAAAATTAAGACTCTTTTTGAAAGCAAATTGCTAATATTTTTTTTTATGGTTTTCTAAGGTTTTATTACATAAATTGTCTTTTAAAATGTTACGGAATTCTAGTGAAGATAATCCTAGTGAGAAGAATCATATATTTCTTGTAACGTTTGTTAGACCATTGAGATTTGTAAAAGTTGTACCGCGTAGGTTTATTTGCATATAATAAGGCTTCTAACTGTCGCTTCCCATCAACTTTTCGCTCTTTCATTATCCTTTCTTCAGCAATTCACGAGCTTCCCTTCACGCGGCTTTTTTACTTTAGCAGCCCCTCCCCCTGACCTTCCCGGCTTTTGTCATGCCAAGACAGTACTTACGCGCGAAACTTTTTTCGATACCGCCCGCACTTTCCCTTGAAGCTTTTTACCTTTTCTCTTTTCTCCAAGTGTCGCATCATTCGAGTATTTCTTTCTCTTTCCCTTTTCCTCTACCATCCCCTGTCATTCTCTGTCGCTCTCTCTCTCTCTCTCTCTCTCTCTCTGTCTCACTTTGTCCTTTGTGTGATCAACGGAACTTCATTCAATTTTGTTTCTTTACTCAACGTTTGTTTATCCCCGGGCATCTACTTATACGGCAGCTCTGTTTACTGTTTACTCAATCACCTTGATCCACGCTCGGCGAGATTTTATTACCGAAGACCCACTGAATCTCGCTGCGCGCCAAAGAAAAGAGAACATTGTCGGCGTTCCTGATTTTCCCGGAATTGCACTCTCCCAACGACACACCCACTATACTTTGAAAGCATTAGCGATACCTTGTGCGCCGAGCTGTTCTCTATTTTCTCTCCCCTTAATTTTTCTTTCGTTTAAATCATTTCCTGCACACGAGCGGCGATTTGCAAACAAATAACAATTGCATTGGTAAATAATTTTTCAAATTGTGAAAACAGTTTACTTATAAATATATTCAAATTCGGTCAAGTATCGCAAAGTTGATGAGACTTTACTTATGCAGTTGGATTATCGTTGCATTTTTTCTAAGCTCAAAATCAATATATACTATTTCTCGGTATGTACATAGTTTTATTCTTTCCACTTTTATATAAGTACGTTATTTATTTAATAAAACAGGCACACACGTAATTACTCGAAAAGCTGCAGGAAGCGTGTTTGCAAGAGTAGATAACAGATCCTGTGATTGGCTCCGGATTTTTGTATTATCTAGTTCAATCAGCTACTGCAGACGAATGCACAGGTCGTGCATACCATACGAAACGCGGCTTCTTCTCGTTTCTTCGAATCCCTGTTTTACGCCTTGTGTTGCGCAGTAAACTGCAATAGTAGCGATAGAAATTTAACAACGGATGATCAAAAGTCCAACATAAAATAACATTTATGTACGTTTGAGTTTCGCGTAAAACACAAATAGCACTTAAAATTATGAATATTTCTTTGTAACACTTGCTTTATTTTATTTTTTTATACTGTATTACCACAAGAAATATTTTTTTACGTGAAAATGTGTTTCAAACGATGTTAGATCAAACGAATAATTCTATTTATGAATTAGAAATTCAATTATGAAATAATTAATAGCAACTAATAATTATTTGATGTATAAAATAACCAACATGCATCACAACTATTTCACTTACAATTAGTTATAAATTGCTACAGAAACACCATAAATATTAAGATCCAGTTATAATTTTCTTCAAATTAATTTAACTTTCCTTTATATTCTATACGAAATATACTTGTTCTGGAATTCTGTATCAACAAAGAAAACTTGTAAAATTTTCCAAAGACTCCTTTAGAATTTCAGCATTCAAAATATCCGCATGTATAATACCGTAATGACAATATAAATATACTGAATACTATAGGGGAACTTTTTGAAGTTAGAGAGATCCATGTTTCTTGAGAAGAATAAAAAACAAATAAGAGATTAAAGTTCTTGGGAGGAGAAATTTCTTAGTAAATCCCGGTTAAAGGAAAGAGAATATTTGGTATTTACCGAACGATATATGAACGCTTTCAATCGGAATGTGGCAGACCAGGTTTAATCTAAAAAATATACCTACGTAAACTGTAGAGGAACTAGTCTCTCAAGCCAAATGTAAATATAGCTTGGGAAACTTGTTCCAGTATATGACAGGAAAGCTGATCACGAAAGTTATTTACATTCACCTCCAGTCGCATACACGCATCTTCCTTCGGCAATCCTTATACCCATTCGGTGAAAACAGCTTTCCGATCTCCTCTCTATCCTCACTGTAATAAGCAACAAGTAATTTAATATTGACTTAGAGCCGTTAACGTTTGAGCGTGTAATGAAAATAACAGCTGTCTACATAGCATAGCAAAGCACAGAATCGCTAGTTCAATGTTTACGCGCATACTCGGGTTGCCAAATGAAAGCCCGGATATACCTACACGTGGAACCACGTGGAACTTTTTCAGCCAGCCGCGCTCTATTAAATATTAGTTGTTCTAAGCAATACAAGAGCCCGCGTACGCGAACAAGAGCTGGGAGGCCCGAATTGCAGAGTGCCGGCAGAGTCAGGGTTTGGGAATGTATTGATCGACGGCGGTTGCTTGTGGAGAGCCGTCACTGAAACAGAGACCTGGCAGACGCTCGAGTGACGCCCGAGTTCTCAACACACCATGGCCTTGACCATTTGAACTTTGTTTTTCCAGTCTAAATGAGTCTCGTTCGTGATCGATTGCCATCGCACCACCACCACAACCAGCAGCAGCAGCAGCAACTCCCACCTACTTATTTATAGCTCGCGGTAGGTCAAGACATCAAAAGACCTTTTACGAGACAACTGGCATACTCGAGACGACTGAAATTCGCTACTCTCGATGCTTTTGCAAAATCGAGAGCCGCATCCGATAAGGGGTGGGGGGAGGAGAGGACGCTGCTTCGCTTCAGCCGTGTTTTCTCGCTGCTGCAGGGAAATATCGCGCGATCAAACGAGGCCAACCTGATCAGTCTGCGATTCCGATAGAGCCTCGGCCAGCTGAAAAACGACCTATTTTTGCTTTTCCTATGCAATAGCTTCCCCTTGTATATGCCTATAGCAGTCGCAGCAGCGACACAAGCTTCTCATTTTAATCCCAAAAGTGCCCCCTGGGACAGAGAGCTTTACGTCCTAATAACATAGCCAATGCGAAATATTCGGTCGCATTCTTGCTGCGCGCTCATCGATTTCCCATTTGGAATCATCCTCTGGGATCGTCGATCAGCGTCCTATGGCGGGGGTGCCGCCGCTGGTGGGCAGAGGGGCAGAGGGGCAGGGCTCTCTGACTTTTTTCCTACCCGCCCTGATGCCCATCCTCCCCCTCCCTCTCCCCCCGCGACGGCTGCAGAACCGCTGATCCAGCAGACTGCGGCAGAGGCGGCGCGGCGGCCATCTTCCGCAGCGCGGATAAGGCCGAGAGGCGCTCGAGGTATATATTAGTCGTTTAAGTCGTCTAATTCGCGGCGGCGGCAATTACATTTCGCGTACATGTATCTAGGAGGGCAGGTGTAGGACACGTACTCGCGTGTACAGTCGTCGCTTCGGTCGGAGCTGGATTCTTCAAAGGAGGCGCGAAAAATGCTCGCGCACTCGAGGACTGAAGCCAGAGGGAGAAATATAATTAATTTCGTTAGAGCGATATCCGAGCCTGCCGTATACAGGGCGCCGGTCGCGAGGGTGTAAATGGACCGAGTCTCTCTCTCTCTCTCTCTCTCTCTCTCTCTCTCTCTCTCTCTGATGGTGGCGGTATACAAGCACGACTGCTCAGCAATTACGGGGACAAATATTAAAAAAAAAATAATCGAGAGTGCAGCTGGGGCGTGGCTGGAGGAGTTAATATTTGCGTTATTTATCCGGGACTAATAATAATCGTACAATTAAAAATGTAATGATCCTTATTTGCATAATGAGCGTTGAGACCGTTTGCGCTGGGAGAGGACAGGTTTTGCTCGCTGCTGTCGAGGGTTCGTGCGCCATAGCTTATAATACTAATGAGAAACAGAGCTAATATTTATAATGACGTTTGTACACTTAATGTACTTTTTCGTATTGCACTTGCGAAATTGCTCATTTGACTGAAGCGATGTTGAAGCTCGCCTGTGTGTATAGTCACAATTGTCGAGGGCGCTATAATACACGATATAAAGTGCTCCTTTCCATAAAGTGAAACATTAATTATCCTTTGTTTATAATTGCGCGCAATATACGAGCGTTAAAACGATCCCAATCGTTCGCTTAGTTTTTCACCACAGTAGCCAGAAAAAGTATCGTGGTTAAACGCGACTTTTCCATGTCGAAGCAAAAAGCCGCGGGAGCAATTAATAATTGCTTTAATAATTATGACAGTGAAAAATTATCGCAAGACTGATGAAGCCCAGCAGAAGAGCTGAGCGGCGGTCTAATAAAAGAAACAGGGTGTACGCGCGCGAGTCTGTTTAAAGACGGACGTCGGGTGCGGACAAAAAAAGCTACGCGCTGCTCTGTCGCATGAAAAAGGCGGGAATGTGTCTGGGATAGCGGGGAACATTACGGTGATACGCGCGGCTGCTAGTGCTGCGGCTGTGGCGGCAACGACGGCGACGGCAGTCGCCCGCGCCGTACACGAAATGAATATTTAAAGCAAAACCTCGGCGGCGCTCGGCGCTCGGCGCTCGGCGCTCGGCGCTCGGCGCTGCGGCAACCGGCAACAATAAGTGCACTATATAACGCAGCTCTGCATACTGCACATTCACCCTCGCTCATTTGACCGGGAGCTAGGAGAAGGCGCGCACCCGCGCACCCGCGCACCCGCGAGCACGGAGCCAGACGGCAGACGCCCTCGCCCGGTTCGCTCGCGTGCGCGCACACATATAGGGAGAGGGAGGCTGTGTAGTCGTGGAGCGCTCCTCTCCTGCAGGCTCCGCGTAATGCCGCGCCGAGGCTCGGGGTCCCTCCCGATATAACCGGAGCTTATTTTTCATAATCGTCAAAGTTTCTGAGTAGTCGAAGGAACTTTGTCTTGCACATCTCCAGAGAGCGAAAGAGAGAGACTGAACGCGAGGAAGAGAGAGAGGAGGCAAAAGCTTCTCCCCTAGCCTCTTTAGGAAACTTCGGACGCGCACGCCATGCGGAAGGATTTAATTTGTTTTTAATCCGGCCATTGCTGCGCAGACTGTCGAACAGGTGGATAAGTCCCGAGGAAAGTTCGGGCATACTTTTAATCACTAGAAAAGGAGAAAAAGGACACCGAAGCACCGGCCTAGCGTATACGCATAGTTATGCGCATACTGTAATTGTGCGCAGCTCCACGGCGGCCTCTTTTCTCTATAATACTTGCAGGCGAGTATACATATACCTATACAGGCGTCCGCGCCCTTTGCTGGCATGCAGGATCTATTAGTCCGGGACCTTTCGCATTAGCGGGAGCTGCGAAGAGAGTATGCGAGTAAAGTCGTTAATGCGGCTCGTTTCAATGAAATTGATGCAGCACTATCAGCACTGTAATAACGCTAAGGGCACCGTTAACGCTATCCGCCGACTCAAGTTGTGAACGGCTCAGGCGCGATCTCGCGTTACTATATTGCTCTCTCTCTCTCTCTCTCTCTCTCCCTCTCTCTCTCCCTCTCAATGAAGGCAGTCGCGTGCGATTTTGCTCCGCTCAATCGGGTCTCGTTTGCTGCTTTTGCGTCGTTTTGAGCTTTTCTGCGGGCAGCGAGGTACGTGGCTTTGGTCCCTGTTGCAGGGCCTGTCGTGCTTCTTGAGTGTCACACTCAGTTGCATCGCTCCACGGTCGTTTTTGTGTAGCTAACCTCACTTTGTTAGTTTGTGAGTGTGCAACTTTTCCCGACGCTTGTTGTTGAATTCTGCGACACCTGTGGTAGCCTAATGCAAGCGTAGCGGTTCGATTGCTCGCGGATCCATAATGGCTGGTGATGACGGTATCATCGTATCCAAACTTTCGAGAGCTGAGCGGGAGAAGGAGAATACCTAATGCCATCCGGCCATCACTGCTGAGCGTTGCAACGAAAAACTGCCTGACGAAAAGACGAGATTGCGTGACCTCGTCATTTCGGCAAGAGACTCATTTCCTAACTTTCAAGTGCGTATTTGTGTAAACTTGCCATCGAAAGACTACCTCAGTCCTGTTCTATAGCTCAAATTCTATAGCGCGCGCTAGCAGTAAGATTGAATGAGCCACTGAAAGTTTAGCTCAGCGCGTTACATCTCTCGACTCGATGACCAAGTCCCTTAATACGCCTGTATGGCGGTGCATTCGCATGCTGTAACACCGTAGTATGCTCATAAATACCCAGATTAAACGTGTCAGATCAACACCTCAAAATGTGTCACAGTGGATCCATGTGAAGTAGCAAAAACCAGATACCCACCCTCGAAAGCCACCAAGGTAGCGCTGCTCAAATAAAGCTTAATATTAAACTTACGAATTTTGGATCTCGGAACTCAGTCTTACTCGAGGGTGACTCTCTTGACTCCTTAGTGCTTGAACAGTATGGCTCTCTCGCTGATGTTGGTCTGGAGGTGAAGAACGTGTAAAAATTGAATCCACGCGTGATTATACACGGTGTTCTAGTTAATCTCTCTGGCGAGGATGTTAAAAAATTCACATTGAACCAAAATCTTGCTGATACTGTGCGAGACGACTTCAAGGTGGTCTATTCGTACCTAACGCGGGACAATAAGTTCCGATCACGCACCTTGAAAGTTAAATCTAAGTACTCATTTTTCTCCTGACAGTCGCTTCTATATTAACTCTCTCATATACCATGATGAGATATCTCGTTCAAAATATACAGAATTTCTATATAATATACACAATTCCGTGCGCAGGAGGGTTGGGTTAAAATTATCGACCTTTCGGTCATTGTCGAGGTAGTATTGTCGTCCCGATCTAATGCTCATGTTCCCGATAATATTCTCATGAGCATCATCAAGATGGGTCTACCAGTTCTTCTCCCAGTCTTGGCTGTTATATTTAAAGCTTCTCTACAATCCGGAATTTTTCTTTGCAAGTAAAAGCAGACGAATATACGTCCTGTACGCGCTACCCCTTACTAGAAATCAGCCAATTTCGTTCAGTGAGTATTCTGTGTGCTGTCTATAAAGTCCTCAAGACTCTTGCTTATAGCAAATATGTTATTTTGTTGCGACAATATACTCGACCCTTACCAATCAGTAATTCGTAGGAATCACGGGACTCAAACTGCTTTTGTAAAGATTGCAGATGACCTAAGCAGAGCTGCATGAATTTTTAGCGTCTATGTTTTAAAACTGTGCTATTTAAATTTTATCTGCGATCTATTAAAGCTAATTAGACACTGCACCCTGCGTTTTCATTTCTATGTTTATGTATCGCGCTATTGTTATTTTTTTTCTTTTATCTCATTTTATTTTATTTATTTGTAAAGTACTTGTATATATTTACTTTATCAATTCATTTTTATATTCTTTTTTCTTTATTTATCGGCACGGCTGGTATTGCGATTTCTCCAGCCTTTGTTTATTTTTCTTTTTCTTTTTATTATCTACTGTGTAAACGACTGATTGTAATTAATTTTGTAACATATTCTACTGACTAAAATGGACCCTTAGTTCTTAGTCGCAGAATAAATCTGTCTATCTATCTCCCTCTCTTGCTTTTTGCCGAGCTTCGTATAGTAGGTACGTAAGCAACACTATGTGCTTACACCTCAATTTCTTCCTCGTACGGTTTGGATACGCTGCACGGCGGAGTAACGTTTAACCTATTTTTACCCAAATTGCACGAATGATTTGTTTTAGCGCTTGATACACTATAAGCAAGTGCTCGACTCTTGCTTTACACTCTATCATTAATTTTGCTGCTGCTTCAAGGAAAAAGTTTAGAGAACGAGTGAACCATTACAAAGTGCGATTGCACAGTTGGTTACACCACTCCAATTTAACGGCCAGTCTTAAAATACAAATTTTTGTCGAAAAATTATTCGACTGAGCCCTGTTTGTATTTAATTAAACTCTTGACTAACAAATATTGTTTCCACGATAAAATTTAAACAGATAATATTATATTCGAGTAATGCTATTAAAATCGATTGTATCTAATAAACAAGGGTTTGAGAGATCCAACTACTAATACTGATTCACATTTTGAGTAAACCATCATTCAAAGTTTGATTCCAAACCGTTTAACAAAGGGTGTCGAGTCTCTTTGTGAATGGATTATTAGAATATATTTTGCAGGGGTGAAAGCAAACTAATTGTTGAGGTGATTCAAGCGCGAGAATCAATCATGCTTAAAAGCTTCTGATAAAAATATAGTGCAAGAATTAATATGAATATTTTTAATACAAGTACACAGTGCAGATATTAGGTGCACTTGCTTTACGCATACGTATTGAATCCAATTCTTTCTTAGTGAATTTTGTTAATGCTAAAGTAGATATCGCCAACGGAAACGAAAATCAACTATCCACTGGCACTTTTTTAGTTTCCTAATATTTTTTAATTTTCAAGATGTTATTGTTCCTTAATCAATTTCAGGAGGAGTTTCCGATATAAAAATTAAACAATTATTAAAGCCTACAAAGTTGCAGCTTATTGTTTACAAAAGTATGTCACTCAAGTTAGTTACAATTAGATGTAATTATGTGGGCTTCAATCATTTTTCAGTTTTCATATCGGTGACTTCATCTGAAATTAATGAAGGAAAAAAATGAAACCTTTTAATTAAAAAAAAATTAAGATATAAAAAAGCTATCGTGCGAATAGTAGAATTTTTTTCCGTTGCCGATATCTACTTTTGAATTAAATAAATTCACTGTAAAACATTTTTGTTTGCCATTTTACATGTACTACTTCCATATAATATTAATTTTTACACTTTATTTTCATGAGAAACTTTTATACAAATTTTTAAAATTAAGCTTGATTCTTTCACTCGAACCATCTTAATCAGGGCAGGAACATTCTTATATTTTTAAATAATATTAATGATTACTTTTTTACTACTACTAGAAAAGCAAACTTGTTTATAGAAATTTTACATGAAATATTATAAGTCTATATACTTTCCGATATTTATAATTAATTCTTAATATTGTTAAATTTTTAATATATAAGTATTTTACAAGCTGAGCGCCACTCGAAAAACAACAAGATGCTACTGTACAGATTTTCTTTTAATATTAAGAGTTTAGCGTTGAGCCATTATTACTTTCTTGGATATCTTAAACTGGATTGGTATTTCTACAATGGAATAATTCGTTAAATTGTTTATATAAGAATACATAGGTAAACAGTTTATAATACCGACATTTCAAGAAAAAGATATACCAATACATTTAATATGCTAAGAATTTTATAAGATTCATTAATTCATCTAAATATCATTATAGTAAAAAATATTAAATATACAAACAATTCACATAAGATTTAGTTATTCAATTATTTAAGGAATTATTTGAGCAATGCATGATACGTAAATACATTTGGTTCTGTACTAAAGATAAATTTTATCAGTCCCCATCTATATATTTAAAAATAAAACATACACATTATCATACACTAAAAATATTTGTAATAGAAAATCAAAAATGATTTCATTACATAGATATACAGCACCGTCGTCTACTATAGGCATAAAAAGGGTCTGAGAGTAAATACTGAATTTTTATTAAGTCTCCCCTTTGTACCAGATGAGTAATATTTACATACGCGACAAAAAGATTAGTTTTGGCACCCTCTAACCTTCTGATCAAGGTTTGAAAGTTTAATCAGCGTATTCAAACATCTATTGTAGTATAGACCCTTTTTAACTTTAACATTGCAAGAACAACGAACCCTTGCTACTTTCAGTATTAAAATGTTAATGCTTTAAAATTCATTTATTTTACTTTTCATGTACTTCATCTTCAGGTTACAAAATGTAATGCGACTATTTTGTTACTCTCTAAATCAGTGAAAATTCAACCACTGCTCGAATAGTAAAGCATATACACTTATTTATTCAGTGAAATCCAAAAATCGTAGGTCTTCATTAATGCTTACATCAGAGGCCTCAGGTAACAGTTAAAACAGGAACTTACACGTAACCTATCGTTTTTTTTCTGGAAGTTCTACTCCTCTGTGAATAATATAATTGATCAGAAATTAACAAAACTTTGTACATAGTAAGCTAATATCGCTAGTTCATATTAAAATTTCACGAAGTTACATGGCATGAAAGAAAAGATATTGATTAATCGCCTTTGAAAAATTTAACACGGTGGCTTATGGCTGCACATTTCATTCTATACCAGCATCATGTACAATAATGTTTGAAATTTTATTAACTGTTATATAAATTAATTTTGAAGGCAAGCATTTGCAGCTTTCAAAAGTTCATTCATGGTTTATTATTTTTATTAGGTTTATTAGACGATCTCCATAACTCGTAAGATTAGGCAACAACGCGTACGAGAAAAAGGTTATAGTCGTCATGGCGCGGTATTCAAAATAATCTGCAGCTAAGATACTTTCACGAAGTGCGATGTTACCAATCATACTTATCAACTGCACTAATTAAACGCAAATTACGCGCTGCTGTTTTGTTTGACTAATGTTGTCAGTGGACAGAACTCCCTTAATTATTTTTTTAATTTTTGTTAATAGTAGATCTTTTAAATTGTGATTTCGAGTCAGAGAAAAAAATGCGGTTGCTTTCACGAGATTCTTGATTCGACCCGTTTTTTGCTGCTAAATCGACATTCTCGTTTCCAGTGATTTCATAATGGGATGAAATCCATATTAATTTTTTTTGAGAAATGGTATGAGAAGTTCTGTTGATTAGTATGTATGTATGCATAGCTTTTGCTGTTAATGTTTGTTTTAGTCAATTTTAATTTTTGTAAAACCTTGAGAAAATCATTGTAGACAAGAATGTTACGGTGTGGATTCTTAAAGCCAAAGTCAACTGCATCGCAAAATAGATGCTACATTTGGAATGCTTTTTGAAATATAATTTTGAGGTCCTCATCATTATACTACCTTTCTTTAAAATGTCAATAGCATTTTCTTTGGACGGATTTACGGATTTACATATCGGTAAGCTTTGATATGAGAATATTCTAGAAAAATATGTCTGACCTAAGGGTCCCTTAGGTCAGACATATTTTACTACTTATATTTACTTCTATTTTGAATGTAAGTTAAGGTTGATTCTGCAATAAAGATATTGGTGGATGTGCTGATTCGATATCTTATTCCGGAGGCTAGCCATTTATAAATTTTTTGAATATACAATCTAGTTTTAGGAAAGTATATGAAACTAGCATAATCAATAGGATATCTAATGTGGCTCCTATGTATAGCGTTCATCATATAATACTCAAAATATAAAAATATTTCCAATATCCGTTTTAGTTAAGTTTGATTGTATCTCTAAATTAATAAAATGAGAGTTTTTTTTAAAAGCGTTTTTTTGGTATTTTTCCATAAGGGAAGTGCAAAATTCTGTAGCTTTCTTTTTAATTAATATGGCAATATCATCTGCGAATTTGGATAGAACGGCAGTTTTAAGTAGATTTTCTAATTATCGATGGAATATTCAGTGTAAACAAGAGGGAATTTAAAACTGAGCCTTGAGGAAACCCTTTGTTAACGTTTCTGTAGGAATTTCCCGTCAAAATTAAGAATTTTACAAAACTAATTAAATCTAAAGGACAGTTGATTTAAGCTAGAGTGGTGAACACTATCAAAATCGTTGATTATATTTAAAAAGATACTTAAAACACGCTACTTATTTTCAAGTTCCTCTTTTATTAACAAAGTTAAATTGACGAGACTCTCCATGCATGATGGATCTTTTCGGAAATCGGATTCTGTTAGAGAGTATAATACCTACATCACTGCAGTTTTACAACTTCTATTGTGATACACTTCGTTATTTGATTAAAAAATCATTTTTTTGCAATTGAAACATTTCAACCCATTTAAATTATAAACAGTTTAATAATTAACCTGCTACAGTTTTTTAGTTTTTTATAAATCATGTATAATGTTTTTATTTCAAAAATCTGTAGAGGAAGGGCTGTTGTAAAAAAGTTAAATACTTTCGGTGTTGATTAGTAAAAGACCTTCTAGCTTTACTATCCACAAGTGGAGAGATACTTATGATAATTTGATAAGCTCAAGCCTCGAAACAATAGATAGATTAGTTATAAGCAAGGAATGATTTCACATATATACACTAGTGTTTGTAATTGTTAGATTCTACTTTTCAAATCGAAGAATATATTTAACACTGAATGTATATGTAGTTTCAATTATACTAACTGACATACAGTCCGTTAATTTGCATTTATAATGCAAAGTGGTTATAATACTAGCAGTAAAACAGTAGCCAGATAGAAGTGAGATGTCAAATTATTCCGCACGAGTGCATAATTTCATAATTTCAATAGTATAAATGAAATCTGTGCATGAGACATAATATAATTATAATAACGCATCAGTAACTTTGTGCTAATAAAATACTATTGTAGTATATTGTATTCTAATAAGGAAATAGAACTCGGGATTCAATAAGAAAACTCTTACTTTATAACAGGCATTTCATAAGATGCTTTATAGCAATATAAAAAGATATTATTCATATTATTTGATTGAAAAGAAAAGCAGAAACATTTTTTCATAAAGTTTTAAATGTGAAAGTGGATAGGCTCGTATATAAGATAAATAAACATTTTAAACAGTGTTTATTGCAAACTATATGGAATCGTGTCACTTAAAAAATGTAATTTTTCAATATTTGATAAAAAAAGTCGAATTCCGCTTTTGCGAATACAACTTTGCTGTATGGAAAAGATTTATTATTTTCTGAATAGCGCCAAGTATGGGTAAAGAAAGAGTTGTTTAGTTGAAAGCAGACGTAAGTTCATAGGAAATTGCAAAAAGCAGTAAAAGGAGATACGTTTAAAGTAAATTATAAGTGAAAAGAATACTTTAACATCAAGGTGCAGTGAATGATATGGCTCAGTTAAGAATAAAAGAAATGAAAGTCGGGAGACACGGGAGTAGGTACGGCCGCGGCAGTGAGGCGCAGGAGCAGCTCTTCCAGCTCGTCTACGGTCTTTTTCAATAAAGCTATGATTGGAGACTGGAGAAATAAAAAAAAAAAAAAAAGGGGGGAAGGTTGTCGGAGAGAGTTGCAGAGCCGCCTCGCGCCGAGTCGAGATTGTCATACAAATTAATTCAAATATTTGCCGCTGCGCGAATCTCTCTTTCCCCGTTCGTTATTCTCTTTCTCGGTCCGCGGGAAGTAAGTGTATTTCAAAGTACATACACGATTCATCGAATATGCAAATAAGGAGAGAGAACTTTTTTATCGCCGCCAGCATAAAAAGCAGGGACTTAACTAAGCGGTCTCGTTTTCACGAGCGTGCACTGCGGAACACCAGTGCGAAACGCGGACGCATCGCCAGTTGCGACCTCAGCAGCGGCGGCTGCGGCTGCGGCTGCGGCTGCGGCTGCGGCTGCATTGAAAGGGGAGACTTGTCAGGGGGGAGGGGGGAGGAGGGG
>UELU01103620.1:0-23886 GCA_900490025.1 Megastigmus dorsalis | reverse complement strand
TATGTATAAAGTACACTTTATGCAGTCTTTTGAAATTTTTTTTGAAAAAATGGTATAATTCTTTTATAATAAAAAAAATTATAAATATATTCTTTATTTAATAGTACGGCAAACAAGCCAAATCTCGGTATTAAATTATTGCATAAGTAAAATATTAGATTTACTTTTTTTCTTTCGTTTATTTCAATTAATTGTTTAAACCATAATTATTTTAACAATTCGTAACAAAATAATTTTTAAACAACTATTACAACGACTCTCTATGCTACTCCAAACGGCACCTTTTAACAAATTATTTAAATATAAATTTTTTATTTAAATAATCAATAAGATAAATAAAAAAGTTCAAAGCATAAGTAACTGAATTATTATAAAAAATTATTTTTTTTTATCAATATATATTCCGTAGAGTTAAATCTATAATAGATAATAAGATAAAAATTTCTACTTGTTTCCGGCGGGTTAAGCCACTGGTTCGGTATGGGATTCAGACCACCGGTCGAGGGGAATGCAAATGAAAGACTCAATCTTGAAACGCTGAAAATAACTTTATTTGAAAAATGTGGAAAGCAAAACCTGAAGAAACTAAATAATAATTGATCGTGGAATCCCACGACGTTGGTCCGATGTGCGGGCCGGCTGGAGAGACAGTGAGTTTTCCTGACGCACGCAGCGCCTTATATAGCCCTGCCCGGCTGAGCGGCACGCGGGGTCCCTCGCTACTCGCGCATGCTCAGGTCTGCCAGGGGGGCGTGGCTACGCGAATTCCACGCGAGCGAGCGCGCTGCTTGAGGAATGCGATGTAAACATTCCTCGGTCGCATTCCTCGGAATTCGAGGAAGACAGGCGAGAGCGCGACGCAACACTACTTTATATCAATATCTATAATAAATCTTAGAATGTTTCTTTTTCATAAATAAAAAATCTCGAATATTTTAATATTTAAATTATTATACAATAATCGAAAATTAATTTTGAGAATAATCATACTTTATAAAGCTTAATTTAAATATATACTTTATGGACAAAATCAAAATTATAAATGCGTGCGATATTAGCGGAGTGGTTAAGGTACATGCGTGGACCAGTGTGAACCTGGCCCCGGAAATTGCGTACATAATTGCATTCAATACCTTTTTAAATGCACTAATTGCATTCACTGTCATTTTAATTTGCTAAATTTGCTTATTCCCGATATTTAATAATAAATCTGAAAAAATGTATTAGTCAGCCCCCGGGTAAATACTTAATGTACAGCTACGATTTGGGGCTTAAATTAAAGAATTTAATTGTCTAAAATTGATCGTGGAGTGATTTTTACAATAAACTAATTGCAATAAAAAGTACTTAATATTATTTGATTATCCTTTATTAGCAGACGAGTTTTTCAGAATCAGCTGTTCCGAATTCCAAATTCCTACATTTCAAGCAGAAAGCGGAAGTATAGCATTCAAAGTTAAAGCTCACTTTAAATATTCGCGATCATTCTACTCTACATATACTGTTATACCTATTTACTAAAGCTGTTACTGCTGTTAGTCGTAGTTTCCAGTAAGTATTACAAATAACAAAATTTGAATAGGTAATCTCTTTACGTGAGTAAGTAGAATGATGGCGAATATACAAACTTGGCTTTAAATTTAAATGCTATACTTCCACTTTTTGAATAGAATGTAGGAACTTGGAATTCGGAACAACCGATTCCGAAAAACTCGTCTGCTCATAAAGCGTAAACAAATAATATTAATTATTTTTTATTGCAATTAGTTTATTACAAAAATCATTCCACAATCAATTTTAGCAAATTAAATTCTTTAATTTAAGCCCAAAATCGCCCCTGTATATTAATTATTTACCCGGGGGCTAACTAATACATTTTTTCAGATTTATTATTAAATATCGGGAATAAGCAAATTTAGCAAATTAAAGTAACAGTGAATGCAATTAGTGCATTTAAAAAGGTATTAAATGCAATTATGTACGTAATTTCGGGGGCCAGGTTCACATCGATCATGCGTGGTTCCCCGAGGACGCCGGTTCGAATCCCAGTCGGGGAAATTTTTTTTAAGCGTTTAATTTAATTGCGATTAATTTGTGAAGCGTTATGCGATATATAATATAATACAAAATGCGATTCTATTAAGTATAGGTTAAATATAAGTGTAAATTCCGCATGGGTTCCGTATGGATTTTACATCGAATCAGTATGGATTTTATATCATCTAGGGTGTACTTTTAAACATTACCATATTTTGCATGGATGTATAGGCAGAATTCGTATTGA
This sequence comes from Megastigmus dorsalis, assembly GCA_900490025.1. Taxonomy (NCBI): domain Eukaryota; kingdom Metazoa; phylum Arthropoda; class Insecta; order Hymenoptera; family Megastigmidae; genus Megastigmus; species Megastigmus dorsalis. The sequence continues at coordinate 21,602 of UELU01103620.1, read as the reverse complement.
TTCCACATGGAATTCATGCAAATTTCGCATGGAATCCATGCTGTAATTTTAGACAGATTACCATATGGATTCCGTATGGATTCCGTATGGAAATCAGTAGGAAATCCATACGGAATCCATAAGGAATCCATACAGATATTTTCAACCGGGAATGTCTATTAGTTCATTGACTACTTAATCTAATTCATTATCATTTAAAGCTTGGAAATTTAAGTTAGAATCTTCAATATCTAGAATTTTCAAAGCAGTTATTTTCAAAATTATGTAGTTTTAATTGCATACTTTTATGTACACCCTCAATATGATCTAATAAAACATAGATATATAATAAAAAAAAAAACTTACAGTAATAAGTCCATCACTCGCATCCATACTTAGCTTCAAACGTTCATTAATAGTTTTTGTATTTAATATATCTCTTTGCAATCTTATTTCAAAATATTTAATCATTCTTGAGCCACCAGATAACACAATATTATTATACAATAGCCTTGTAACATCTGCTATTGTAACATCTATAATATATAGGACAGTTCGGAATAACATCTGCAATTTCAATTGAATTATCACTTTATTGCTGTACATCTTCTGTTAATTTATTCTGATAACTCTTTTATGTTGAATAAGTTTTTTAAACTTATGATTGTTCAGTCTGGTCGTTGATCATCTTTATAATAATATTAGGTGCGATAAGGGCTGTTGGCTTATTAGTACTTGTTATAACTAGAAAAAGTTAGATACGTTGGTAGCAGCCAAAGTTCTAACAGGCACTTCATTTATAATATTTACTTCTGATGTACTGTTTTCTATGATTGGTGTCTCTTTAACTTCTTTATTTTGAAATTCTTCATCGCTTGTTCTAGCAGCATCAGCTTTTTAATCCATATTTTAATTTAATGTTTTTACATGAAAAACATTTTCATCATATTCTTCTAATATGTTTAATTTAATTAATTTAATACAACTGCCAATAACAAAACCTATTTTTCTAACCTTCATTATTATTATTTACTTTCTCGATAGGTCGTTACTGCGATGAGTGAGCGAGTATACTACAACAGTTCGCATTACGTATTTGTATATATGTATATAGAGGCTGAACCATATTTTTGTACGTATTTGTATATCTATATATAGAAGCTGAACCCTCTTTTGTTCGTATTTGTATATCTATATATAGCGTCAGCCTAAAATTTAGCGAAAGGAAATAGTCGCCCGAAAATTAGCATTGGCGATAACTTAAGAAAAAAATAATCTTTGGGGATGACACTTTTTTAAATTAAAGAAGAAATTTAAAATATATTAATTGAGCTTCACAAAACTTAATAAAACAAATGTAAAGTATAAATTAATAGAAATGGTCAAAATTTTGTTGAGGTTAAAAAGCAAATTCAAAGTATAATAGAAAGGCTCGTCTAACACTGTATATAATATCATACTTGATGAAAACTTATCATTTAATGATCATATCGACATAATTACTTAATTACTTTCAAGACTCTGAATTTAATGGGTTTTATTTGTAGAAATACCAGAAATTTTGTAAATTCTCGATCATTAATTCTTTTATTTAATAGCTTAATTTTGCCTCAATTAACATATGCCTCAATTATATGGACACCTTACTTTGAATATGCAATAAAAAAGTTGGAGAGAGTTTAACACCGTTTGCTCCGGCACTTGGGTTTAGATTTTTTACCCATAGGGCTCGGACAGCCAAAAGAATGAGGAATAAGGAATAAGAAAATAGCATTGGTTTCTATATCTATATGTACGAAAAATAAAAAGTTATTCCTCCATATTCCTCATATTTCTCATGCATATAGATATAGAAACCAATGATATTTTCTTATTCCTTATTCCTCATTCTTTTGGCTGTGCGAGCCCATATGGATCGATTTGATCACAACTATAGCGTTGTGTCTCGGGCTGCTAGTTTGCATAGTATAGTAGTCATTATACGATAATATATAACCAATGGAAATTAATTTAGTGTTAAGACGTCTGAATTGGTTCTAGATTCTTTACTGTTTTCCTTGTTCATAAAAAATATGTCAGTACTTGTTAAATAATTCACTATTATATAATTTACAAATAAATTAACCAATAATAACCTAATCTATAAAAAATACATTTTCTAAAATAACACAAGAACTAGTAAATAAATTTTAATGAATACTAAGTATTACAAATTATAGGTAATTAAAAAGACTCGCTATACTCGGGCACTAACTTCACGGTGCCATAAAGGGCTACTTACGCCACGGATAGCTGTGACGTAAGTGCGGAACTACGCCCCGCAGTGCTATAAAAAAATTAATTATTATATTAGAATATCAATTAAGCCGTTGATAAGATATAATCAATTAAAAAAATTAAAAAATTACAAAATGTAAATAATTTCTTCCATTATTATTTGAATTAGTTATAAAAAAATAGCAATCACGAGAGATCGATCACAAAGAAACATGATTTTTTAAATAAATATATTATTTTCTCGTATAGGTAGTAATCACGATAGATAAAGACAATAGAGAATAATACTGGAAGGTGGGGGGGGGGGGGCGGCGATCGTTCACTTTTATCATCACCCTAATTAAAAACTCTTTCAAACGTATCTTTCATTAAAGCTACAATATAGTTAAAGTAACAGGTTACTTGATGTTACTTACTTTTTAATAAATATAATCTTAAAAACGATAATACCGCAGGAGCTCCTGTAAGATGATTAGAAACAAAAATAAAGTTAAAATGTGAACATCATCATCAATGGCTTAATTTATTCTTAACTGAAACACAACTATAAAAGACAATCATCAGAATTAATTATTTTAAAAATTGATTAATCCAATCAACATAAAAAGAAACTCTTGTGAAAATGTCTGGATGTCCAAAAGCACAAGGATACCCAAACGAAGAAATTCCAATTTGAATGCCATCAGCTACAAGGGGGCTTCCAGAGTCACCCTGTCAGAAAATTTACAGTATTAAAACGGACAATTTCTTAAAAAAAATATTGTCAATTGGATAATGGAACAGAAGATAACTTACATGGCAAACACCTTCTCCCCGTTTTCCAACAGTGCAAAGCATGCTGTCTTCTATTATTATAAACCTGAGGCTCAGCCAGTGGGATTTGCAAGTGGATTGATTTAGTGTTTTCAATTGTATGTGTTGAAGAATATTTGGATATTCACCTACGTACTAATATCAAAATTTAATTTTAATTTCAATTTTATACATGAGTTGAAATTCAGTACTCAATTTAAAAGAACATTAATAAGATACACGTAACACACCTTCAAAGTACCCCATCCAGTTAGAGTAGCTGTTGTATTGTCTGTCACTTGAATATTTTCAGTAGCTAATTTAATTAGTTGCACTCTATCATTGAAGATTATATCTTTTCTTACACGAACTAGCGCTATATCGTTGACCGCATGGTCTCCTCCTGGCCTCTGTGCCCATTTAAAAAATATTTAAATGTTTGTAATATTATTACTCCATATAAACCAAAATAAATTATCTTGGGGATTTCTCTATGTATCATGGTTCGAAGAATAAAGATTTCTTCAATTTCTCTCTATGTGCATTGGGTTAAAATTTCATATTGCGTTCATGCAATGGAAATAATTTCTATTCGAACGTTTATTATAATTTTTTTGAAACTGTGTGAATTTTAGACTAAAACCTGACTGAGTATGCATAATTAAACAAAATTTACAACATTGAGAAAGTTGATAAAAAATCTATAACGTTAATTAAAAATATTAAGTATTGACTTCGAATGAATGAAATTGTAAAATTCTGACACGATGTAGAAAAGTTTTGGACGCAGTTGTTCCAAAATTTCATAATCTAACAAGTCATTTTAGAGATAAAAATAGGTGCGGCGATCTTTTGAAGTAAAACCTCATAAATTCATTTTTTTTAAACGGGTTATAATTTTGGAAATGAACATCTAGATCAATTTTGACTATGATATTTGTACTATTGGAAACATTATACAGAACTTTTTCATACACAGTTACGCCGTCGAAAATTGAAAAAGAAAAGTGTCTATTTGGACATTTTAATAATGCAAAAAGCAACAATTCCCAAACAAATTTCATATCCTTAGAATAAAAATTGTTACGAAGACGGACGTGCGAAAACAAAAATTAATGTTTTGAGAGAAACTAGGTTTTAACATTAATTAAGAATATTACGAATAATACGTATAGTTTACTATTACTTTTCAAACTAATTTCTTGAAATAAACTAAGATTTGTATATTATTTACAGAATTTATAATATTTATTATATATAACTTAAAATCTACAAAGATAAGATTTGATTTGGAAGGGAAAAAATAATTCTATTATACTATAATTCAAGTGCTACCGTACAGCTATAGATAAATCGAAGTCAATGCCGTAATAATATATATATATATATTAATAAACACGATTAACTAAGAGGTTCTATTTGCGCTAACTGTTGGAATTATGCTAATCCTAAAATTCTATTCCTTAATATTCATTTAAAATATCAGTTATGAATAAAAAGAATGAGGAATTAACCTTTTTATTTTGACTTTGGTTCATCTTTTTTTAATACTATTGTACTTGAGTCTTGGGTCGGTTTAATGTTTATTATCATTCATTTAAAACAAAAAATATTATTTCATAAGCTGTTGACTTACATGGTAATTCTCGTGCAGAACAAATGATTCAGCTTGATACGTTTGAGCGTTCTCGTCACCTATCACTTTAGACGCTCCGACTACGGCTTTTAAATGTGCAGGATTGACACTGTTTTAATTATTTTGAATAATCAATTAAATATTGGAAACTTATTTAAAGACTACGCACAACAGTCAGCAAATCGCTTATGAATATAAAGCTTACCCAATGAGGCAATGACCAGCGGTAAGTAAGTATCGTTTGTGAATTATGGAAGCTCCACAAAGATAACCTTTTTCATCTTCCAAATATGCTTGATAAGGATACTTTCCTTCTGGAGCATCAGATCCGCCAACTATCCTATGTGTAATGCTTCCTACAATTATTATACTTTTAATTATATTTACACGATTGGAACGCAGAATCATGCGCAGACTGTTATAAATTCTTGAAAATTCAGCTACATTCAATGAAAATATCACCATTTATGTATTCATGCATGAAATTTGATGCAGTATCTGAACATTCTGAAAATTTATTTTCATACAGAATTTATGAATTTTAAGTTAAGATTCATAAAAAAGGTTAGAAGTTACTAAAGTTTCGTTTTAACTTGTTTTCTGTTGAAGCCCAGAAATGAATACTTCGTAATATATTTATTTAAACTTATAAGCTACTTATTTTTTTTTACTTTTAATATAATTAAATGTATATTTACCATAGGCAGTAATGAAAAAAGCAAAAGAAAGCAATGCTATATAGATCCTCATGATGGTTAGGTGTGCTCTACTCAATCTGTGCAATTATTTTAAAGACTCATGACTGATATTCTTTTGAGTGTATCAAGTTCTAATAGAAGATAATGTACTGATAAACATATATATCAAAACTAATTATTATAGTATCGCAGTAAGATAAATAAAATGGGTCATAACTATATCAGATTCAACGTGATCATTTTTAAATATCATAAATTTCTTGAGACATCTATGTATAATTGAGATTATAGTAAAAAAAATATTTCAATAATTATAATTAAAGATAAATTAAATTTGGAATCGGTAAGTAAAAGCATATATCTATTAAAATTAATTGTTGGAAGCAAAAGATTTTTTTTGTGGTAAATATATTCGAATTATCAAGAATCACAATAACTAAAATTCATTTATTTTTAGAAGCTTATATTTACGTTTAGTATGGCAATTTAATTGTTCAGTCCTCACAAGTTGGAAGTTAAAAAATTTCCTTTAATCTTATCTACATATAATATAGCACACTCGCTTATAGTTTCAATAAAATTAAAATTGAGGTTGTGAGTACTACAATTAAGGTAAAAGATGATTATTTAAATATTTTTTATAAATTGTCTTTATCTCTGGTTTTAGAGTTCATGCGCGGATTGTGGGCTACCTCATCCTTTTGTTAAGAAAAATTAAGCAAAAAAATTAAATAAAACTACTGCCAATTCATTGGCACTTATCTTCCTCAAATTAATTATTAGATCGAATGCACAGGGTGTTCCATTTTAAATAACGGGTAGGAATATTTCAGGCGGTAAACACTTTGGAGGAAAACTTTTTATACAAAAGTTGTAGGGTACAGAAGGGGCTAGGTTCTGGTAACCTTGACCTTAACCTTAAAATTTATAGTCAAGGTTATTTCTAGGTCAACTTCCCTTATTTTTTTAAATGGCTACCCCCATTGTTTATTCTAAAAAACCAAAAGAGCTTAAATACCTAGTGGAACGTAGAGTTAGGTAGAGAATACCTAGTGGAATTCCGAGTTCTACTATTATGAGAGCTTGGATGCGAGGGCCTATTGGGTGAGTTATACTCACCATTAATTTTCTTGACAAAAGAGTTTATTCTATTCTGGAGCCATATGAAAACTTGCTCAGATCTGAAAGCAGCAGAGTTTCCTGAAGTAACTGTACAAGCTTGAATGTCTAAAAACATTAGAACTTTCAGCTAGCCTGTCAGCTGCTTCTGCCAGATTATTGAGATCTGTACTACCCGTAGCGACAAGAATTGCGCGATGTTGGAACGGAGAAGGTTGTCTAAGAAAATAGTTTGCATGACCTTATCATCATAGCCTACAGTATTGAGGTTGTTTGTGCCATTTTTACCGCCTAAAATTATTTTTATGTGTTTTAGATTTCGCGCCGAGGCGCTTGGTGGCCGGTGTAGTGTATGCTATTGCTGGGACTTGCTGCGCGCGGTGAGTGAGGATTCACCTCGCGCGGCGGCGCCACCGTGTGCACTTGCTGGCGGGAGCCAGACTTATTCAAACCGGTCGATCTGATTAGACGAAAATTTGAGTAAACTTCTTTACTTTTGCCAGAGTTAATCGTGTATTATCGTGTGTCTCTTATTGTATTCGGTGATGCGGATCACATTTGCTCGCGCTTTGTAATCGTTATTGCAAGATCGAAAAATCGCGATCGCGTGCATCTCTCGTAAGTGTGTGTGGGCGAGCGAGCCTCGAGGCGAAACTAGGTGTAAATTGTGGGGACGGTGTCCACGTGCACCTAATCGACGTGACCCGTTCCAAGGCGAGTGCAGCACGTGGTAATCTGTTATTGTTGCCCGTCATCACTGCGTTAGTTTCCCCGAGACGTTTAGACACGCTTGGTGGAGGTCAATGACCATCTTCTGCGCTCTCCATTCCCGGCTCACCTCATCGGACTGAGGGCGACGCCGCGGTCAACATACATTGGCGTTTGACTCAGCGGCCTCCTGGACGGCGTTCGAGCTTTTGCGGCGACTTATGCGAGCCTGAAGGCCATTGGTAAGAGAGCTCTCTTAGAATCAGAACATTATTGTAACAAGCGTGCGTTCCGTCGCGTATTTGCGTAATTTCGTCGCGTTATCGATATATATGCAATTGTAAAAATATTAACTTTATTCATAAATAAAGATATACGTTTGTTTCGGCTTTTCCCTCAATTCCGTGATGGTTTTTATGCCGAAGTAAGTGAGCTGTTTGTTTCCCGTGAATTTGTGTGTTTTAATTTTCTTTCCAATCCTACCACTTACGTAAGATACATGTTACAGGTGATCCTGCGTGTACTAAGACACGTTGCAATAACTGACTTTAATTAAATAGACTTACAAATCAGTTTATCATATCGGGCTGCTTTACCGCGACGAATAGGTCAGACTCGCTCAATGTAGATTGAAAAACACAAGATTTTATAAAAATAAAAAAAATGTAGCATTGATTATTCCAAAAGAAATAAAAATGTTGCCGGAAAGTAAACCACGCAAAAACAGCTTTGAAGCTTCGAGGCGCGAAAAGTTCAAAATAAACGCCAAGTTGGCCGTTTAATTGTCAGAATGCGCGACTGTTGCGCACGAATTCCAAGAATTGGACAATGGAACATAATTACTATAAATACGACCCTCGCACCGGCGACGCGGGTTCCTCTCTGTCAGGCATCCAAGCTGCAAAAGACATTTGTCAATAAAAAGAATGTTAAACTACTTACCTTATTTGTGTGTGTGTGTGTGTGTGTGTGTGTGTTCCATCACCTGATATCGGGCGCTCTCACTATCACTAACATTACTCACGCATACCTTGTGCTATTCTTCGGGACGATGTCCAGCAGGAAGATATACGATGATCGAGCGCGAATCGTGTACGCCTTCCTGCTACCATCGCGCTGAAGATTCTTGATAAACGACACCAGCGCGAAAAGTTGTTGTGTTATTGGCGGGGTGACCTTCCCGGTCAGATAATCTTACGCGGGCCAAAAAGGCACCTGTGCAATGACAAAGATCTTGCGTGGGCTAGAGAGGCACCACCATATGAGCCACGTGGCAACGAAAACAATTAGGGTGAAAGCCATGAGTGAACTTTTTCCTCCTCGTAGTCAGTTTACCAATGTGGGAATTAACCTTCGCCTTTCCTTGTTCCTATAAAGGTATCACGATGAGTCAGAGACAATTGTTATTAACTAAAACAACAGTTTTATGAAGGAGGTACATAGAAAAAATGACTCATTCGAATTTTTCTAGATTTTAACCACGTGTTTATGACATCACTAGGTATAAATGTTTGAATTTTTAGAGGGCTTAGTCATACCGAAATTGAGCTATAGAGCCTTAAGCTCGATACAATGAATCGTCCTGTGCTAGCTGAAGTCGATCTGATTTGTCGTTTTTCCAATTAATTGGAACCAGTAAGACGCGTTTACGCATTGACAGCTAACCTCAAAATTACGGTTATATCTACATGTGTTTATAACTTTTAATATTTATAATTTTGCGTAATATCTGGACTTGGCCGGCGTAGTACTCGTTGCTATTAATCATTTTGTGCAAGATGGGGCGTATGTGATTTATCGTTTTTTAAATTAACTGGAACATACAAATAGATCGAACAGCCTTAGGAGGGAGGACGCTACTGCTTCCCCTTAAAGTTCTCAAGCATATGAAATGCCTCAGTCGAAGCGATATTTCGGTTAATGACTTCTGAACACTTCTTACGAATCTTTTGAAAAACTAGTATATGATAGAAAATTACAATAGAAATGATATAAAAAAATAAAAAAGGAAGCTCACCTACTGCTTTGTGAGTAATAGCAATTCAAAGTTTGCAGTTGAAGAGAGTTTTATCTGAGAAAAGCAAAAGGGGAGAGGGAGAACATTACAAATTAGAATTTACGATACATAAACAAAAACATTCATATCTTTAACTTTACCGAAACCTTTAAGCTTTACCAAATAATGTTATGCATTTAAAATTTCGAAATTCTAAAATTCGTAACACACTTTTATTGTTTGAAAGAAAATGTACAACATTAAAAAAGATGGACTAAAGACGACACTTGTTGTCCGTCCGTGAGAAGAAGTGGACGCGTTTTGCGATTAGATTTTGGTAACAGCCATTTTACCGTTTTTCCGCCACTTGCCAATTTTTGAGTTTTCGCGCGCCAGACTGCAGAAACGAGGGTGCAGCAGCGTACGAAGTGTTTAGGAATGAAGTAATTAGGCATATATATATTTTAATCATGCAGTTTACGGCATTAATATGATGATACGTCGAGTATCCATCTGTAAATCGAGCACTATTTGCGTGCACAATATGGACTAAACTGAAATGTTCTGCAAGTTTTTTGCAGTAGTCTCGTGTGAGTCCTTCACAAGTTTTTAAAAAAATATATTAAATTCGGTGATAAACTGCATTGTAGCCAGACTTTTGTCCAATAAATGCGATTTTTTTCACACTGTGCAGCGGTGTAGGGAAGCGCCACGCGGTCGCCGTTATAGCGATTTCTTGCATTCTGAACCGATTGCGTTTGTAAAATCTTCAATATCTCAGCTTCTGGAACACATACAAAATCTTTGTATACTTAAGGAGGTTTATCAGGTACGTAGGAAGTCAAAACAAAGTTGCAACAGACTTTTTATTGAACAGCTTAGTTAACAGTTTCATACAACGTGCGCTATGATAGAAAATTCGACGTTGTCGCTATCTTAGATAATGGAGGTTATTCTGCTCAAACTTAGATATTTACACAAAAAACATATAAATTATAAGTTTTATAGTTAACCTTTAGAGGACGGGGATTTGGGACAATCGATCTCTCTAAGAAAATGCGTAAATTTAGTATCTAATATCGGTTAATACATGTGGCTAAAGTGTCTGTCACGGACCGAGCCACTATATTGGATTTCCCGTCCACTAAAGGTTAAGCTAGCGAGTTGTACAAGCGCTCAAAACATTCCCTAAATATTCTATTATTGCGTGTAAAAGTTTTTTTGTAAATCGTTCTTTAATAATATTACAGTTCAAGTTAAGAGTCTAGAAAAATGCAACTTTACATAAGACTCAATCTTAAATTGCACCAAATCTTATCTAAAACCAAATCTAAGAGCCCGAATGCCTCCAATAGCATTCGACCTCGCTGGTTTGTCCTTTGTCTGCCCCACTCAACCGCCCACCTGCGATCAGTATCGGTTTCCTTCCTGCAGCATCTTGCACAAGTCGATCTAACAGAAGCTCGAACTGCTCTATTGGCGCGTTGGGGGAAGCGTAGCCTAACTAGTACTGCTACTGCCGCTCGGTAGACTGGGCATGTATAACTACCGGTAGCATGGTCCATTTTTTCTACAGCGCCTTTGTCCTGGCAGAGTACGCAGCACGGTTTGTTTTTACAGTCTCTTGCTTTATGCCCTTCGGTTCCACACTTGTTACGTCGATCCTGTGTTATTGTGCAGTTTTTGCCGATATGTCCAAATCCCAGACATTTATAACAGCAAAGTGGACGTACGTTCCGTTTCATCTCCCGTATTCTGCATACTACCCAGCCTATCCTGATTTTCTGCTTTACTATCATCTGTTGAGCTATTTTTATTGGCATTTGAATAACAGCCGTCTGCGGTAGTATCACTGTATGCCTTCCGCAATGACTTTATTGTCATCTCCTCAGCTAGGGATAGTTCGCTGTCTTGGAACTCATAGCGTATCGCCTCGACGATGTCCTCCTTGCTAGTTAGCACATCAAGGTCCTTTATTTCAAAGACTCCTACGTCTTGTAGGGTCCTTACTTTGGTACCTTCTTCTAGCACTCCTTGTACCAATTGTTGAAGTTCCGGTGCCTTCCCTTCTGCTGTGCGTTGAAGTTCCAGAAGCAAGTCTCCAGTCGCCGACTTGCGTACCCTATTTACGCTTTCGCCAACTACCTTCAGTTTTGGACCCGCCTTCATATTCCTCAAGATATCGGCATATGACTCACCGTCGGCAGACCTTATAATAAGGGCATCCGGCCAGGATGGTCTTGTCCGTGGCGGTCTTTGGTTTCTGGTACCTTTTTGACTTAAGGTACCATTGTTTTCTTTGTCTTCCTCTTTATTCTTCTTCTTCGTCTTCCGTGTTTCAACCACCTCCCAAGGTGTCTCCCTGGCTAGGGTGGGCGGTGGGGACTGCGTCCTTTTCGTCTTCTTCCTGATTGTCGTGTCCTGCAGCGGTGATGTTCTCCTACGCTTGTTAGGAGTCTGTTCCATCTGTCTCTGGACCAAGGAGGGAGAGGTGTGGCTCTCTCGATCCTTGCTACTTCTATCCTTCGACTGAGTACCTGCTTTGGTCTTCGTAAAGTCCTTTAGAGCTCTGCTAGTAGCCTTTGCCATTGTCTTTAACTCTTTGTGTACGTTTTTCTTATCCAAGATAAACGCCACCAGAGCTTCGACTTTCTCTTTGAGGAGCTTTAACGACCTAGTCTCTTTATCCTGCTCCTTTCCTTCGTCACTACTTCCGTCTTTCCGTCTTCGCTAATCTTTTGAGCCGCAGTAAGGGCCAAAAGTTTATCATCTCTATAAGGTATGTAGCTCCCCCCAAAATCCGTGAAGCCTGCACCGTCCACCGGGGATGTCACCCGATCGGAATCGGTGGTGGGATTAACCCAACCCTCTATTGAGGGCCCCCACTTGGGGTATTTCGTACCTCTCATTCACTTCGTCTATGATTGGTTTGTGATCGGGGTGCCCTCCCCTAGCTAGTTTTGGTCCGCCCCGGGTATTTTATTTCCCCGGTGCCCTTCATATCTGACGAGCTTTCCCCTATCCGCCACCTGGGGAGGCGCCTGATGCGAGATTAGCAAACTCGGCACAGGTGTGTGTGTGTGCGTGTGTGTGTGTGTTCAATAGCTGATTAATCGCTAATGGGTTCGTGTATTTAATACAAATTATTTAAAAATATTTTTAACATGTATCCTTCCCGAGGCTAGGCAAACATCGTCCTCGATCATGCTTCTGTGGGCAGAGGTTGAGCCATTTTCTTCTTCATCGATTGTATGCTGCTCGGATCCTCGGTGTGGAATAAACGTCGCGATACTGCGGGAATTTATTACATTCATTTGTATCACGGTTTCTTCTTTACTATTGGGAGCAGGATACGCACCGCAAAGGTGGCAGCTTCTATCTCTAGTAGGTTTCCTCGCTTACCACCTCAAACTTAGCACCAATTTTACGTGGGATGATGGAATTCGGTCGTTATCGAGTAATTAGACTAGGTTTTGCAGTTACGATCTTTATTTGATCTCGGTTCGAGCGAGAGATGTGTCTTGTCCGATCGGTCGTGTGAACACTCACTGACTCTTCGCGTTTTCCTTCGCGAACTCGGTACTCACGGATCCGAACACGGATCCCTTGGGGGATCTAGATATTAGGGCCTATCTCTCTACGGTGCGACTGTAGGTACTTCGAGCCACCTGCAGGATCATAAACGCTTGTTATTTTTGTACAGGTTTTTGTTATTTAAAAAATAATTTACGTTCGTAATTTGACAGATATTGCGAGTATTTATATATGAGAATTTTTGTCGCCTTTTTCCTTTATTACAAGAACTACACACCGCCTTCGTGGTCTTGCGTGGAATAAGTAGCCAAAAGCCTGCGTGACTTCACGTTGATTAACTTTATGTTAATTTAAAACGCAAAAGTGAAGTCGAATTTTCGAGATTTTATACAGTTGTGTGCAAAAGTTTCCGGCCAAAGAGAATTTTGTAATAAAATATGGTATAAAGAATATAAAATGAAAATGCAAGTCTATCATCGTAATGTATATTATTATTATACTATCAAAATACGTAATCAAAAAATTTTATACAACAATTAACAATTGTTTATAACAAAAACAAATATTTTCGCTTATTCATAAGTATCCGGCCAAGTACAAATTATGCACTAAACTTAAGAAAAATAACACTGTAACTCAATGAAAAAATTCCATTAACAAAAAAAGGTAATTTTTGGATCAATATTTGGTAGCCATACCCTTTGCTTGTTAATTGTTGTACATTTTTTGATTACATATTTTGATAGTATAATAAATATACATTACGATGATAGACTTGCACTTTGATTTAATAGTCTTTATACCATATTTTATTACAAAATTCTCTTTGGCCGGAAATTTTTGCACACAACTGTATATCTAGTACATTAAGTCGATTTGCAGCAGGTAAGTTGCCGCCTGCTGATTGGCGCCAAGGAGACAACAATATAAAGGATTAATTATTGATAACTAATTATTTACATATAATTTAGCACCCCGTTACATTACACATTACACAGTTGACGTATACAGAAAAAAATACTCATAGTGTAGTAGGGTTAGTGTATCAAAAACTGTCAGACACTAAATTTACGGCGCAAAAGTTACGGTACTGGTTTTCTGAAATTTACATTTTTATACCATTTACTGTAAAAACTAAGCAATGTATGAACTCTTAAGAGTTCCAGAAATATTTTAGATTTTAAATTTTTATTAAAAAATTTTTAATTGAAAGTTAGCGAAGTATAAATGCACTCCCGACAAATACGAAACGTTTTTAAGACGTTTTATAAACGTTTTATTTGTAACCTTATAACGTTATCACGTAAAGTTTTGCAAACGTTTTAAAAATGTTGTAAAAATGTTATTTTGGACACTAAATTTGTACCTAAAAGGTTAACTAAATCTCTACAAACGTCGTAAAGACGTTGTACAAACGTTGTAAATACGTTACTATTATACATACAAGAGGTATCGAGAATATAGAAACATTTTCAAAACGTTTACAAAACGTTTTTTAAACGTTATTTTGGCCGCAAATTTTTTCCAAAAAGCAGAAACGTTATGAAAACGTCTTAAAATCGTTTCATGCACATTACATTATTAACATTTTAAAGATTAAGAAAGGTCATTTAAAATATTATATTATATTATATTATATTATAGAGTCGCTTTTATATTAATGATCGCACGCTTCACAATTTTTCGCAATTAAATTACACTTAAAAAAACTTTTCCTACACTGGGATTCGAACCGATGATCTTTGGGTTACGACGCATAAACCTTAACCACTATGCTACGCAACACTTGCGACCAAAAATTTTGATTTCGCTGATAAAGTAGGTTTAAATGTTAAACATTTACTTGAGAATTCTTTCAATAATTCTCTGGTATGTGCACATTTTACGTATAATATAATTATATATGCGTATAATGTTTGTATTTGTATTTATAAGATGTTCATTTTGTATAATTTAATAATACATTTAAAAAATAATCACGTTTTACAATAATTATTATCGATTTTACAGCATATATACGCATTAAAATACAAACGTTATAGGAATATATAATTATATTATACGTAAAACGTGCACATACTAGAGAATTATTGAAAGAATTGACAAAAGACGTTTTGAAGACGTTTTGAAAACATTTCTATATTGTCGATACCTCTTGTTTGTATAATAGTAATGTATTTACAACGTTTGTAGAAATTTAGTTAACCTTTTATGTACAAATTTAGCGGCCAAAATAACGTTTTTACAACGTTTTTAAAACGTTTCGTGTTTGTCGGGCTAAAAAACTGAGTAATATATATATAGTAAACAGAGAAAATAATGAATTCCATTGCCCTATTTGCTCTTAAAAAATTATGTCTAATAAATTTGAATGTCTAGTTTTCGTAGAATTGAGCTTAAATTATTCTACCAATCTATGACGATTCAGCCGATCTGTTACTTATTGATATACTGTTATGTCCAAGTTAGATTATACATATTATAATTCAATATTAATCTATTATTTATAAACAGAATAAAATAATAATTTTATGAAGCAGAAAGTAATAGTTTCTAAATAAACAACTGTTACGTGGGGATGTCGAGGTTCGGGATTGGTTATCCGGGGTTAGAATAATAAGACGGGTGGTTTAGTTTATGCCGTGTATTCAGTTAAATCGCGAGAGAGATGTGGCTCGCGTCGCGGTGTCGTCCAGACTCCTCGATTCGCATTCCTCGCGGCTCGAGCTAAACTCGGTTTCCTGAGTCTGTCCACCTGGAAGGAGGTTGGATCTTCTCACGTGAGTCAACAGGTTCGTCTCCAACGGACCCGCTTATCTCGCGTGATAGTCCAATTCGGCAGAGGGCAGGTGTCAAGTAGGCGCTGACTGCGCGTTGGAATGCAGCTGCCGAGTCGCATACGTGACACAACACAGTAACCGCGGATCTGTACACGTATAAGAGATTTTTTTTACCGAATTCAGAAAACCGACTGATTGTTTATTCAGCTGATTGTTAGTTTTTCAATTTCTTACTAAATTCCTAGAACAAGTTGTCCCCACTGCAACTCAGACTATATACCAGCACCATACTTCGTATTCGAACCTCTCAATAAGCGCCGATAAAGAACGAGAAACAGAAAGCGGAGATACTCGAGTGGAAGACGCGTGGTAGAGGTATACTCATATTCGAGGCTACTATTCTCGAACGGAAATCTTCTCCTTACGGGCCTAAGCGTGCTTATTGCGGGGTCGGACTGTATATGTAATAAACGACTAGGTACCCTTTTCCCTATTCTGGCTATATAATCACTAATAAAAATTAGTGTTTACTTTTAGTTCGTATCATTCAATGCGCAATAGTATATTACGATACACGTGCGGTAAGTGGCACTTTACCTCGCTACACTCGGGCGCACCGTAATACACACCGTACCTTGAAGGGCTGCTTACGACACGAGTATCGTACAATATTGTATAACGCTAACTAGCGTAAATCCGCTTTCAAGCCTATCCGTAAAGTTAGCACAGTGTCAGAAAGGGCTACTTACGACACGGATAGACGTGAAGTAAGTGCGGATTTACGCCATGCAGTGCTATAAAATTAATTTCTGACTATCAGAAAGTAAATCATCAATAAAGAATCATTTAGGTAACAAAAGGTGACCAAAATCTCTGTGAATTATGGATGGAATTTCATGAAACTTGAACTACATAAATTTTACATCATTACCGAGATGCTGACAGAGTTTTTTCAAAAATAAATCTCTATCCTTACATTTTCGTTAAACCGGCAAGGTAGGAATCTTTTCGACTACGGCATATCCCCTTGTCAGAAATGACTTTTACATACTTCATAATTCACATTCAATATGAATCACTAACTTTTCGGAGTGATTGTATAGCCACTTCAAGGTTAAAAACAATAGATAATTTTGTACATGATTTTTTTAATAGATGTGTTTATCAATCCAATTAATGTAATGAGAAACTTTAGTAAATACATCAGGAACTTGTTTGCCACATGGGATACCTCCAAAAGAAACAATCCCGATTTGAACACCATCGGCGACCAATGGACCTCCTGAATCACCCTGAAAGAAAGTTTTTTAAACATGATTTTTATTTTCTCTTTCCTTTATTTTATTTTTTTTCTCTCGGTAAAAACAATTTAATTGACATATATATCGTTACGGTTATTGTCATTTTCTCTCATTTTCAGGTTACATAATGTTTACAGTATGATATTAACTGTTCTTCTCCTTACAATGAATAAAGTCTTAAAGTGTTGTACTATATATCATCGATACAGTGTAAAATTGATCTTTCACAAATTTTAGTTTGGAAACTATTTTCTAACTATTTTTAAGGTATTCATGATCTAGTAAATTTGTATGCAAGTTCACTTACGTTGCATGCGCCGATTCCAATTTTTGACAGAGTACAAATTTGACTGTCTATGATGGTAACTTTTTTGTAATTTTGCCATTTTTCTCCACACTTTTCTTGATCTAGAACTTTCAACTTTACTTCTTGCAAATTAGTGGCTGAATCACCTAGATACTGTGTAATAATACGTTTTTTTAATTGCTCCAATAAATATTTTTTTTTACATTATTTATTCATAAATACCTTAAGGTTACCCCAGCCTGTTAAAATGCCAGTATTTGGAACGGATTTCGAACGTTGAATTGGTAGTTTAATTGGTTGTACTTTAGTATTGAAAACAATTTTCTTTTTTAATCTTATCAAAGCGATGTCGTTAATAGGTGCGACGAAATTGGGAAACTATCAACATAATATTTTAAATATTAGGGGGATGCTAAAGTCAATTAAAATTTTAAATTTAATTCCTACCGACCGAGAATTAAGACATTCGCAGTAATTAAAAAAATTATACAAATCCCAAATACAGGTGCTCTACATCTATGTATCACACCGGCAAACAAAAAATAAAATCTGTTCTTTTGATCAGACCCACCTATCTTTATGTATTTCGACCCACTAAATCCGAATCTGAAATCTGTTTAGCTCAAACACTCTCAAAATTTTGAGTAAATCGCAAGCAAAAGCGAATAAAGCGAAAAATAGCGAAAAATTACGTTAGTGAGCACGAGAAAACTCGGAAAATGTTTTTCTGACCTCGAACTGTGGGTTTGTTACGTATTTTGATGCATTAAATTCGAATCTGCAATCGATTTAGTTGCATTACCCACAAATTTTTCGAAAATCGCAAAAAAATATCTAAAATTGTCAAAAAAAATTATAGCGGGAGAAACATTGAAAAACTTTTTTTTCATTGGATCAAGTGTAAAAAATAGCAAAAAACACTGGAAATTGTGAAAGCCAAAAACTCTTGAAAACAATTTCATAGATATAAATAACTTCGAAATAAATTCTACTGTATCGAATCAGGTTTTCTTTAATGTTACTCTTAGACTGTTTTTCTCTAGTAGTGAACTTTTTTCTCTTAGAATGATCTATGCAGCGAGTTTTTCTTTCTTTTCTCTCTATTCTGATTCATTTCTCTCTTTAGCGCTCAACAGAAATCTCTCATCTTATTAATATCATATCTTAGGAAAGTAGTCAAGGCGAGAATGTAGAAAGTGGAATTTAAGACTAACCAATCAACCTAACTGTTTGAAATTTCTCAATAACTCTTCAACCAAATTCTGGTAATCCTCACTCTTCGCATTTCCTAAAAAGTTCTGAGAGATATTATTAAAATTTTGCCGTGCTTTTTCCAGTATCATTCATCTTTGTAATGAAAGGAGCATGTCCACGAAACTGGAATATAAAGTAGAGCCTAGGGGAAACGTACGAAACCTATTTTCTAGTCATTACTTAGACTATAAAGAGACATTCAACTTAAAAAAAATTGACGAAATTACTTGAAGGTAAATTGGATAAAAATTTAAATGAAAATTAGTGTCTTTCTATACTCGTCTATTTCTACTTCTGTGTATTAAGGAAGTTCTCTCCATACTTGCATTGACGGTGATAATGACTTAAAAATTTTTATATAGCTAACTAAATGCTTAAAGAAGCTCCAGTTATCATTTCGCAAGACTGGGGTACCCCAAATCCAAGAAAAAAATCTTTTTGTTACTGTTTTTTTACACGTAGTCTTATAGGAAAGATTTTCTTTTTTCCGATTACAAATTAATTGACAATGAAAGCTTATCGAAATTCTTTTTAGTAATATGAGCAAATATTTTTTAATTTTAAGCAATTCCCAAAAATTTTTCTTCTTTAGTGCTGCTACATAAGATACTTAGCTCCATCTTTGGCTAATCCCAAATCTCGCATGAGAACATTCAACTCCTCTTGGTTGAAAGTTTGAGAGGCATTTCTCTTAGATGTTGGTAGGTATTCGTCATTTTCTTCATCATTCTACTTTTCTACTTCGGAAAGTTCATGAACTTCCATTTCTTTTTCCTCGCAAGAACTGTTCATATCCATAGATTCTGTAACAATTATTTTATCCACGACTGCTATTTTTTTCTAGTTTTACGACTGAAGAAACGTTGGCGTACGAAATGTTAGCTTTCATAGTCGTTGCAAAAGATTTGATATCTGTCATACAGAAATAGCAGTTTTCTCAGTATGATGGTGCAGACAATATAATCGGCTTCGTAAATCTCAACTGCTGTAATTTTCAAATTTTCCCCATTGCATTAATATCGTGTAACACTGGCCACAAACTATATGTGTGTTCACAGTTCCCATGTTCACATGTTAGTTAGTAATTTCAAAGCAAAAGCTATCTCTGTAAATATTTTTCGCTCTTTTTGTGCTTTATTCAAAATTTCGCGGGCATTTGAGCTAAACGAACTTCAGGTTTGGATTCACCGAATCAAAATACATAAAGATAGGTGGGTCAGGTCAAAATTACAGACTACTTTTTTGTGTGCCTGTATTATTTATCGTCTGGCAAAGTACAAATAAATATTCCAATAACACCTTCAAAAATTCTTGTTTCGAACTAAGTGAAAGAGAATTCTTTCGGAACAAGAATTTTTGAAGGTGTTGTTAAAATGTTCACTTGAATCTTTTCCAGATGATAGATAATTTATATACGTATTGATTTAGTTACATAAGTATAATTATTCTGGAACCGGTCGGTAAAAAAAAAACAGTTCAGTAGTAACGGTAAGACTTTAACACCTCGTTAAAGCATGAAGATATATATGTATATAATTAACAACGATGAAATCAACAATTATCTGCAGAATTTGTATATATACCGTATAGTTTTCATGCGATTCGTAAGTGGCCACATCATAAACATCGCCTTCATCAGTAAGACGTAAAGTTGTTCCCACTATAACTGCCATTTGATTCGATTTTTGTCTGAAGTATAACATACACAAATTTATTTCAAATACTTAATATAATATAAAAGCGTTTATTAGAAAATGAAATAAAAAATATTGTACCCTGTTACACAGTGAGCAGCAGTCAATATATAACGTTCATTTAAAACCGAAGCTCCACATTGATATTTATTACTAATTTTTATATATGCTTGATACGGATATCTTCCATCGGGAGCGTGAGATCCACCGACGATGCGCGTATTAGGCCTACCTGAAGTAATGTATTTCATTTTAATAGTATCTACTTATTCTCTATTGAATCTAGAATTTTATGTGCATATAGTCCCATTTTGTATACATTTACACTGAACTTACCTTGAATAGTAATAAATAGGTAAAAATTAATAATAATAAACTTGAGCATCGTTATTAATAGTAACCACTTGTGAGCTTTATATAGTTTTCAAGTAAAATGTTAAATAGTAAGTAATTTTCAACATAAATGCAATCACTTCCACTTAATACATAATCTTAAATAAGCTTCTATTATTACAGCTTCTTTTATATCTTCGGTTTGCATTAATTTTAGTAATTAATACGAGGAAATAATTTGCTTATCAAAAACCGATGTTATCTTTGCTAATATCGCGAGAAGTTTATACATTTAAAATTAAGTAATCCAACAGAAATATCAAATGTACCGAACAAATTATGAAGCTTGCTTAGTTTATTTTACTATACCAATGTACAAACTGAAGCGACAATAGTCTTTGGGCCGTGTAAAGTAAAATTATCTGCCATCAGTAAAAAATTTGATACGTCAATTTGATATAACAAAAAACTTAGCAGTAAGATTAAAATTAAATTAATATAAAAAGTTGTACTTGTTTGTAATTAGGTCGCATACATTTTCGAACATGTTTTCTTAAAATAGTATGTATTATTCTAATAGTGTATTTTCATTTTCCATTGAATCAAGCACATCTATTCCCTGTAAAAATAATTTGATAAGAAATAAAAGGAATCTAACCATCTAAAACAATAGAATTAGTGAAAGGTAAACACAGGAAATACACAATCGTTTTAGTCTTATTGAAGAATGTAAAAGTGAATATCATGTGAAATATACAGATTACGATAAAATTAGTATTTTGGCAGCAAAATATGAAGAATTATGTTTATTTGCGTTTATGTCTATGATAATATGTAAAAAGTTTCAATTATAAGATCAATGTATTTAATTTAAGCTATCCTAACCTATGCCAACTAACACATGTTGGTTGCTCGAACGAACTAGATTTTCTTATGTTCTAATAGAAATCTTATGTTCATGTACTTATGTTTAATATACAAATATTTATATCAGTACCCACATAGCACGAAACGTTGGAGAAACGTTTCTAGAACGTTTCTTTGGAAACTTAGCAACGATTCTCTGAAAGTGGAAGAAACGTTTCAGAAACGTTTTAGAAACCTTGAAATGTCCGCTTTTGGTATCTCAGGAAACGTTTTAGAAACGTTTGTAAAATGTTTGTTATACGTACACTCTAAACCCTAAAGAGTAAA
>UELU01103619.1:0-32020 GCA_900490025.1 Megastigmus dorsalis | reverse complement strand
TTTATTGCGATAATTATTATTTAATATTCGACAATAAACACAGTATGGTTGAATCGAAACTTGCATTCCGATGCGTTTACCAGCTATGTAAACAAGGATGAGCGAGAGAGAGAGCATCAAAAGTAAGAGTTCAAACTTTCATCCGTAACGTTACAGCACAGCAGTATCAAGTCTGGCAGTCTGACCTGAAAAACTACTCAAAAGAAGTTTAATCCTTTCCAATGTATCGTCACGCACGAAAGCCTAGTTATAGAGAGAGATAGAGGGCCTTCCAACACATATGTACAGACACGTTGTTACGTCTAACTAGCATCGTTTCTTTATTCCTCACTGAAAATGAATCCAAAAGAAAACAGGTTCTGTTGAACTTGATGCTCAGGCCGAGGCTCATGCCAGCCGGTCTAAGATGCCTAAGTCTGTCTTACACACACACACGTACAGTCGGTATTATGTTATGCCGCATACATACATAAAGCCTCTCAAAGTGTCCCTTTTGATCGTTCTAATTGACAATAGCACGGGATTGTCGATGCATGCGTCACGGGCAATACGCTTCCGGGCTTCTCTCGCACACACGCTGTATAAATGTCTCGAAAAGTTACTGCGCATCGCATGCATAATATCCCCATAAGTGAACAAAGGAAAAAATGCGCGTTAGATGTATACCTATACAGTACACCCACATGCGTGTGTGTGTGTGTGTTTCGTGTCCGAATGTTGCAGTCAGCCTCGGATTTAAAGAGCCATGCAGGCGAGGCTTTTTCATGCGCGCGTGGCGCGCGGCATTCGATTTGCTGCGCACGGTAGCCGGCACAAGTCTCCTATATATTGTATATATATAGTCAAACAGAGAAAGAAAGAGACTTAGAGGTAGCGGTAGAGAGAGATAGGGGGGGGGGCAGAACATTTTATTCCATCAGCTGGAGACGTCGACGATGCCAATGACGAAACAAAGCCGAGCGGAATATCTCCCTGAGCCGAGAGCTTTTTCTATATACTCCCGCGATCTCCCCACCACTTCGTCACATCGCACGCCCCTCTCTGCGCCTCTGTGTGTGTGTGTGTGTGTGTGTGTTTGTATTTATCTCCATCTCTGTCGGATGGGAGGGTGGGAGGGAGAGAGAGAGATACTCGAGGAGAGCATTACATTGCCGGCTCGCGGTTTCAGGCCTCGGCAGCAGCAGCAGCAGCAGAAACAGCAGCAGCAGTGCGCAGCGAGCGAGTTTTTTTCGGTATATATACCTCCTCCTTTTATTTCCATCATTATACGCTCTTTCCTCGAATATTCGTGAAATGACGAGTCCGGCGTAAAAGCCGAGCGACGGACGAGCTGTTAAACATCAGCGATATACCGGCGACTGTACAAAACTGCAGCAGCAGCAGCTCGTCCCTGTGCGCACAAAATCGAACGACGCGCACACGACGACGACGACACCGTCGATTTTCCCCATTGTCTTCGCTGCGCACAAAGACAGTTAGATACTAGCCAGTCCCTTGTGTACATGTATCGTGGCTGCACTGGGACGCGTCTGTCTGTATATACCTATATATATATGCACTGGGCTGCATCGCGGGAAATCGAACGGAAGGGGCGAGGTGAAATGATATCCCCCTCTGCAGCACATGCAGCCGAATCGAGGAGAGTGAGAGAGAGGAGAGCGGGGAACACGCGAAGGGGTTTTTCACTCTATATACATCTGATGTGTCGTGTGGCCGTGTGCGCGCGTGCAGCGGCAAAAGAGCGAGAGCGAGGGAGAGAGAGAGAGCCTATCCTAGATTTATTTCCGTGCGCGCAGTTGCGCAATATTCTCTCTCCTCCTCTCGCGAGCTGCACGAGCGCATCTCTCACTCGCTCCTATACATATATGTAGGCTATCTGTCTCTTCTGTGTGTGTGTGGGTGTGTTGGTGCAGCGATGGCGATGGCAATGGATCTCGCGCCCGAGCTATATACGCTGTTACTGGCCCCCTTTTTCTCTCTCTCTCTCTCTCTCTCTCCTTTGACTTTCCGCTTGTCTCGCGCTCGCCGTGACTTCTTTATATATATATCTGTATAACAAGAGGAGACGGCTTTTGGCATGTTTTTTCGTTTACAGGGCTGTCTTTAGGCCATTACCAGATTTCGCGTGATAGATAGCAATTACGATGACGGGCGAGGATTCGAAAAGTTCGAATGTATGCCTCGCGGACTTGCGCGGATATCAAGTTTTTTTTTATGGGCTTTTAATTGGGAAACTTCAAGGTTTTGATTTTCGAGTTTTGGGTTTACGATGAGTTTGCAGTTCGTTTGTGCTTATAAGGAGCGAACGTATATCTGACCTTTTGTAATTCTACTTTTCGCGGTTAATTATAAATGTGATCGTTAATTATGAGAAAAGTGCGATTGTCTTTAATTTAAGAAAGCCTAGTTCGTTATTTCAATTCGAATTGGACCTTGCAACATTACCTATGACATCAGTTTTCACTTCGTTTTGGTCTTTACGAAGCTCGAAAGTGATACAACGAAATTCAGTTTCACTGCGCATTCATGTTTCCGTGTTCTACAATCACTTTCTGCATAAAAACAAACAACTTCGGTACTTATTTATTGATATTAAAAAGAAATTGAATTTCTAACGCAAGGGTCTTCGTATTGAATCGATCTAAAGCTCACGATGAAAGATTAATATTCATGCAGAACAGAGTGGCTGACATAGATTTTTTTTTTAAACATGTTAATGCAGCTGTATATTAATAATAAGATTTAATTACACAGTGTTCGTAAAAAAATTTGTGATTTAATTTCTCAAAATTTTAAATTCAAATTCGTTCGAGTATGGCGATGCTCAACATGTATAAAACTGACGATGTATAATGTAAAGGTATACCTGGCATCGGCGCACATGTCCGTACGTCTTGATAAAATAAAATTTAGTTCAAAAATTCTAGAACTAGTTTTATGGCAAAACCACTTGTCAAGCGATTAGTTGTATAATTATGGTACGCTTATAATATGCAAATACGTTACGTGTATCTGGGAGATATCGAGAAATTTACATGGCATGAAAAATACTCGATCTGCAAACTATATCGAAATAAAGATATTAAGTTGTCAATGAGATCAAACAAATTATCCAATATAGGTACTGGGATATACTTTATGAATTAACAATGCTAATATTTAAATTATTAGTGAATCGTTTGGTTTCGATTAGCAATAACGTGTAACCGCTATCTCAAACGTGTTTTTTCTCTCTAATCCGACTATTTTTCATACTATTGCACACTAAATTTAATTGATTGAATTTTCACTAACTTTCAAAACTGTTGAGAATATTACCAAATGGAAAAAGAGATTCGAAAACTTGAATATGTGTAGATAGACTAAATCTTGTTAGTTTGATCTCAAGATTAGAAACATTCATTTAAATAAAAATGTAATATTTGTGTTACATTCATAAATTGCGGTTTTAACAGTAACGTGCATTTGCATTTGCATCAAAGTCCAATAATGTAACTTCATAATTTTATACATAAGTTGTTTTCCTTCAACGTATTAAAATACTTTTTGCAATCGATTATCGAAGCTGAATTTGAAAATAGAACTGATCTCTGTTCGTTAGATTCTGATCGAAATAAAAACTTGTAATTAATGTTTGGATATGAAATCATTATATTACTTAAATCGCTTTGCGAAAATAGACATTTAATTAAAATTATTAAACCCTGCACACGTATTTTCATCGATTACGTTAGGTAGGTAGTCTGTTTTTTCCTTACTGCTTGCACTTGACATACAAATTAAGCCTATCTTGAATAAGTTTATTTCTTTTTGAAAGAAAAACAAACCAGTAGTTTATTGATCATTAAATTTTTACCATGTCGACAGATTTTAGAATAAACAATTCTCAAATCGTCATAGCTTATTAGTCTATCGAATAATGCAACGTTGGAAAAAAATTGCATGCAAAGGCCCGTTTGTCTCGAATGGAAGAATTTTAAATATGAGGTCATTTAACGACAACGTCAGCAGAACGAGCATTCGAATCTCTTTTCAACCGAGGACTGCCTTATCAAGGCTGTTGGTCGTTAAATCGAAAGTTTATTCCTTAAATTTTGAAGATCGTGACCTCCATCTAAAATACACGCACATACGCACACGTATAATATAAATGTACACCATTACACAAGTCGTAATGACCAGATAAAGAAAGCGTGACTGCCACGGAAAATTGTCGAAAATTGGTTTTTAATTTAAACGATCATTACAGATGCGATGTATACGACATTTTAACCATTTCTGATTACTTATAATGTAAGTGTTTATTATATCTGTAACATAAAAACGTGGTTTAAGAGGATGTGCTATAGTCGGAAAGATTTCTACCTTACCGGATTTTGCATTTAACATTTGAAAAAATTCTCTGTCACCATCTCGGAAATGATATAAACATTACGTGGTTCAAGTTTGATGAAATACCATCCACAATTCGAAGAGATATTTGTCGTCACAAATTTTGGAGATAAAAAACTGTGAATTGTGGATGGAATTTCATGAAACTTGAACCACATAATGAATTGCATCATTACCGAGATGGTGACAGAGTTCTTTTTTTCCAAAAATTAATCCCTATCTTTATATATTTCGTAAATGCAAGAACCGGTAAGGTAGGGATCTTTCTTGTTATAGCACATCTTAAAATTTTTTTATTATTTTATGTGCAATAACAAATTTGTACTTACGGATAGTTTGCAATTACATGTGACTTTTTTATATAAACAGCCCGTTTTCAAGTTTCTACACTTATTGGAGCAAAAGCACAATTTTAATGGTATACAGATTTTTTTTCTAGTCTGAAAATTCAACTTGGAAATTCAATAAAGAAAAACGATAAGTTACTTATTGTCGGCTAGTTTACAATGCCATAGATTAAACGGCATGCCCTTAGAAGTAACTTTGACAATGTCAGATAAGAGTACGCAATTAACATACATAGAATTTCTAAAAATTAGTGTAATTCGAAATATTTAAAAAAAAGTAATATACCTAAATAATAGTAATCGCAGTCCTTTTAACTTTAAAATAAAAATAATATGGATCATCAGAGACCTTGTACTAAGAATAAGATGGATTCATAAACCCGTAATGTGCAAACCTTTTAAGGAAGTCCAAGAAATGGAGCTAATTAGCAGCAACAGAGGTAAAAGTGATTTTCTCTGCAGTAACATCGTTTAAGTACAAGCTTATAGGCTCAAAGCAGACGGAACTCCACAAGATATAGCATTATTTTTATAAGTCCACGCTAATTGACAATCTTTCGTCTTAAAAACGACTCAATCCCCATCTATAAACTCTACAATATAATACAAAAGCTATCTTTCCTTTATTCCCAGCTACATACGCAATTACCCCATCGTTAGTCTATAGAAACGTAAGTCCGGAACTATTCGAAGAACGACGACATGTCCAACTCATCGTGTGGTGCAACACTCCAACGAAGTCGAAAAATACATGCTTAGACAGCAGAGCTGCGAGTCATGAATGACGAGGCGCGCACACAGAAGAGAAAGAGAGAGAGAGAGAGAGAGAGAAGCGCGCTGTATACCGTTAATACTTACAACAGAGTCGTATAATAATACGGAAGGTACCGCAAAACTATCACGCCTCGCTCGCCACGCGTTTTCTTATCGCTCCTTTATATCGATAAACTCGTCGGGGTACCTATATACACGCATTGTGCCTGTATTGCACCCTGTCATAGTCCATAAGCCCTCTCTGTGTTTACTTGGTCATCACATGCGCATATACCGGCTTGTTTTGCTAGGCCACGGAAATTATTATCTCCTTTGACTATTACTCACGACTTGTTTTCTTGTTTTTGTTTTCGTGCGGAAAAACTTGATTTGGACAATTTACAGATTTTTCTCTATGCGTATATCTAGTGAATCACCGCTACTACGCCTCAAAATCGGCTTCTGACCCATAAACGAGTCTTTCTTTTCGCGTCGAGCGGATCCCTCTTACTGCGCACTTTTGCTCTCTCTCTCTCTCTCTCTCTGTCTCTGATTCCGGGAGAATCACGCGAAATCGTGAACGCGCACACATACAATTAGCACATGATGCGAGAGAGAGAGAGCGCATGGATAAGCGAAGGAAATCGATCGATGATCGGCATATCGAGCCCAGCGCTCTGTGTATAATTCCATATCGTCGAGGCTCATCGTCGAGTTGTGCGCATCGAATCTCGCCCGACCTATCTTTCTTTCCTCTTGCGCCCCTCTCTCTATACGCCCTTCTCTCTCTCTCTCTCAGCTCCCGTGGAATGTAAATTACGCAAAAGCCAAGCTAAGATGCACGTTATACCGTTAGAATCGTTACACTCGAAGCTTCGATCTCTCTATGCTCCTTCTCTCTCTTTACCTCTATCGGTATTAGATTATACCTTGAAGAACTAACGAGCTCTCTCTCTCTCTTTCTCTGGTGCGCAGTGTCATTAGAAAGGAGAGAAAGAGAGAGAGAGAGGGTGCAGTGCGCGCGCGTTTCTCCTTTTATCCTGGGTGCGCAATTATGAATTATCCTTGCGCACATCTTTCTGCAGATGTATAATATAATAGTCCTGTTGTCGAATAGTCGACTTCGAGTGCTTATATACATTGGCACGTGATGCAGGTAATTAGTTTAGTTCATTCGGACTTAATATTCTTTTTTTTTCTTTCGAGACCGTTCAAGATCGTTTCTGTCAAATAATAACTTTTTAACGATGATCGTTAATTGCCCGCACATTTTTTCCATAGGCATCCTTCGAAGAGTTTTACGATTATATACGTCTGTGTATGCATTAGGTTCGCTTTTATTAGCGGTGATTTGAGGTTATATACTTGGAAAAAAGAGCGAGGAATGCTTATGGGGCATTAGAAGCATTTCAAGCGCGTGTGCACTAACGATTGTTTTCTCTTGCGCTGACTTATATACATTTCTCGGGGAGCAAGCATCAGTTGCGTCTTACAGATGCCATTCTTATCGATTTGCTCGAGGCTTGTCGACGCGGATGCTCATCGAGGCGCTATCTGACGTGCTCAGTGACAACTATTTTACGTCAGATTTGCGGCTGCTCGACTGCATTGTTAGGAAACTGTTTCGGTGAATGATTCGAAACTCAACCTTGAATTTGTTTCCCTAATATCCCTATATAAAAAAGTGATGACCGGATATTGTGAAGCCAAGATAAACGTTATATGATTGGCTCATGTAGTGCACATGCATCTAAATCAGGAAGTCTAAACGTCTTCTAGGTTAGGGCGCGCAACGCGCGCTGTTCAAGCTCTAGTATGTTAAAATTTTACTTGTTTGTATCATTCTTGAGAAGATACTGCATATTTTTTAAAGTACTGTACTTGGTATTAACATTTTTTACACCATTTTTCAATTTAAAATTTTTGAATTTTCTTTTTGTGTTGTAAATATACATAAAATACTAAAGTTGTTCAGTTTGACAAAAATTGTCTATTGCTACAAAATTGAGAAATATTTAACGATGTGTCACGTCGATAAAATAACGTCATTTGAATTAAAAAAGTACTTTTAATAGTTTCTTTTTTCTAAATATTTCAATGTATTAAATATTTCCGTGATTACGCGTGCTAAAATCGACACATATTGAGATTCGACAAAGTGCAAACAAGATAGTTATCTAACTTTTACGAATATAATTAAAAAGAAAAGTTTCTTCACTTTAAAATTAATTCTTCAATCAATTTAAAATCAAGTAAAACTCATTATCGCGTTTTTTAGCATAAGTACAACGAAACAAAACAAGAACCGAAATAAAAAAAATAACATCGTCATCTATCGCGCAGGCAGTAAAAGCTTGCGTAATTTTGAATGTCAAGGACCTCGCACAAATCAAACATATACGTGATTCGGTAATTACGTTCAACCGCACTAATTAATCCAGCGCTTCTCCCGTTTCGCAATTCGACCGATATGATACACGCAATAATCGCACATATATATATACTTAACTCTGACACCGCTTCGTCGAGGCTCGACGATCATTTGGCCACAGCCGCGGAATCGCCGCAACTAACGCTCATAATTGCACTCGCATCCCATTTTTTTTTGTTATTGCAGTCCAATTTTAGCTCTCCGAGCCTCACCGAGGCGCGAATTTTTGGCAGTCACCGTGCGGGTATAGACTGTATTTTAACCCAACCCACGACGGTTTTGCAGTCGCTGACTAATTGCGTGAAATCGAAAAGATGCCGGTTTTCGTCAATTTCACGGAGGCGTTACCTATCCCTACATATTTTTTTCTGACGCCCTCGCCTTTGCTCGCGTCTATATACTTATCGCGCTTTTAGTCGATCTGGAGTTTCGCTGCGAGCGCTGCACGTTCCAAGCACAAAAATATTTGATTCGAATCATTTTAATTTTTAACGCACCATTTAAAAAAAAATTCAATACATTGTATTACAAAGAGCAAAGTCGAGAGCAAAGTACCAGTGAGTCGAGCGCAAGGATTCTTGCGTCTTCTTTGCGTCAGTCAAAGTGTCTCAAAGAATTGAACATACGGTTACAAAACCGAGAAGAGTGACGATTCTCGAACGCAGAAACGAAGCAAATAAGAAGTGCGTCGTAGGTCCCTTACACCCGCAATTACTCAGAACACAAAGTCTACATATAATTTCGCGTACGCGGCCATCAAATAAACAAACAACATTGCGCTCGGCCGGTTGATCGAGTAGAGTCCGTACTTTGAAACACGACAGTTTTCGCGCACAAGCATAGATAAAAGAGAAAAAGGGGCCTGGCCTGGCATTTATCCCTTCCCTCAATTCCCTCTCTCTCTCTCTCTCTCTCTCTTGCATAGTAGCATACCAAACTCGCGTGGCGAGCTCACGAGCGGCGCACAGATCGCGCTCGATGAAAACGGGCCTTGAGTATGCACCATCATCTCTTCTCTCTCTTTCTCTCTCTGTCGAGATCGTTTTTCGAGTCGAGTATCGGGTCGCTTAAGGAGTTGCAGCTGCACCTTCAGGTACCTGTAAACCGCAGCTCAACAGGGCCAGCGAGTCCCACCCGTGGACAAATACATCGCGCTGAGAAGAAGAAGAAGAAAGAGGAAGAAAAAGGAAGAAGCAAGAAGCAGCAGCCACGTTAGTTGGTCAACGCCGCGAGAAAAATATTCACCTCCACGCGGTAGACTCGACTGGCGCAATCGAGAGAGAGAGAGAAAAAAGTGCAAGTTCGTGCGTTCGGGATACCAGAGAAGATCTAGAATCTGCAAATCTGCATATAGGATGCGGACGCAGCCATGGCATGAGGAGCCAAGCAGCAGCGACGACGACTCGGCGGCGTCGTTCCTCAGCGCTGCTGCAGACCCTTGATAAGCAGCTAATATACCTTACACGTCGGTCCGAGCGTGTGTGAAAGAGAGACAGAGATAGAGAGAGAAAGATAGAGATAGATAGGAAGAACGCTGGTGGTGTCTGCAGCAGGTACAGAAGGCGCGTTGAGCGCGTCGTAGTGTGCGGGTGTAGAATCAAGAATAGCTTCACGAGAGAGAGGAGTAGAAGAGGCGAGGGGAATGGGTCCGGTGTTGTTGGTGCTGGGAGCGGCGGCTCTGTGCCTGGAGCTCAGCCTCCTGAGGCCAACCGTCGTCGAGGCACAGGCGCTGCAGCAGACGCGCAATATCATCGACTGCCCGGAGAAATGCGTGTGCGGCACGTGGCTGAAACTGCCTCGGGCCTCCTGCACCGGTCAAAACTTCTACAGCATCCACACGGGCATCTCGAGTGTCGTACAGGCGCTCGATCTCTCCAATAACTCCATTTCCAAGCTCGAGGATCGACAGCTCTCGGTATGTTTTTTTTTCTTCTCTGAGCACTTCACTGCTCTCCTCTGCCTGTACTTGACCGGAGGTCTTATCCTATCGTGCCGATTTGTCACCTGGAAAGTTTTTGTTATTGCTTAGTTTTATTCGGTTTGTGTTGTTGCTTTTTGGGAGGGGGGAGGTTAAGGCGAGAGATGTATATTTATACCTGAGCTTTGGGAGAGACTAGTGGGTGTCTGGAATGACTAGGATGAATACGCGAGTGTTTGGTACATGGGCAATTTCGTCAACACATTTTGTTTGCAATGGCAATGGTTTGCGCTGATGGAATGAAACGAAAATAATATGTTCTATTGTATATTTGTTTTGCACTTTTCACTTGAAAATGATGGTGAATGAGTAAATAAAGGTGGGAATCCGATGCGATGACAGTTATAACAGAAGTGCCACTTTTTCGTTTTATTCCACTGATGCAAATGTATATTTTCATATTTTTTTATAGGTTAGGTATGTACGATGAGAAATCGTATTTGAATGGACGAATAAATTTGTTTGTGCAAAATAGGATTTCAAGATGTATGTAATTTAATGTTTAAATTAGCAAATTGAATAGTTATATAATGGGAATTTCAAAAGCATTCGTTTACCTCATTTTCTCTAGTCTCGTGTCATTGCACTTTCGCTCCATTTCAGAAATCATTCAATTTAAATTCAGTGAAGTGCAGTTTTGGTTTTGTGCTTATTCATGCACGTTTCAGTAAGAGTTAACCAACACAATTTTTTTTTAATTCTCAGTAGACTTAAATCTTTCAGTTTAATTGTTTTTTTTCTTCAGAATGAACATCATCAAATTTATCATTGAATTTTCTTTAATGAAACCAAAAACTAAATATTTGCCACTAATTTTTGATGATTCAGCATAAATAAAATACACGATGATTATTGATGTTAACAATAATAGGTTTACAAAAATATTTACAGTAAAACGCCTAACAGTAACCTATTAACCTTCAATTTCTTAATATTATAAATAAGTATTCCATAATTCTATGATGATTTAATAAAACCTACAGATAAGAGGAAGTTTATCACAAAATAACCAGATTCTCACGAAACAGAGCTCTTGCGACTGATATCGTAATTCTTTCGATAACTCTAAAATAAACAAAAGTTTATATCCACCTACATATTCTAAAAACGAAAGCATGATTTAAAAGAAATGTTGAACCTTTCGGTTCGAAGCTCTATCCCAATCTACACCGAAAAAAAACGCACTAGCCAATAAAATGCGATAACTAACGACCAAAAATTTTACATCATCAGCTGATAAAGTCGATTCGCTCTTCGTGCGATTGCAACCCTCGAGTGACGCATTACTAGTAAACAGTTGTCCGTACATATGCACCTATAGCAGCTAAGCAATACCAGCAACGAAGATAACGTCGATCCATTTGCACCCGATACTATACCTATACTAGTTACCCGCAACTAAACGAACACATTAATAATCGAAACATCCTCTCAACCGGATACAAAACATGATTTATTTTCGTCGGACCATCGCCGGCGGTTTATTTTCGACGGAAGCGGACAAGACGCGCGCGGTCGCGAGACCAGAACAACAATGCCATCGCGATAAACAGTTTTATCGTTGCACTAAACACTAGCCACAACGTACGGGTCATGTGTTTGTTTAAGTAAAATGCTTAATTGCCAAGTCCCAGACGCTATAAATTTTCATGAATGACCGGCTAAGGAGGCCGTTGAACGTCGCTATGCTTTTATTCGATGGCGTTTAGCGATGTGCATTATTATAAGCTATAGTCATTGCTCGGGTTGCATGTTGCTTTATACACAGAGAGAGTGACACGAATTTAATGGAAACTCAAATAATGATAGACGATGTGCAAATGGGATGGATTACGTTCTCACATTGGAACGCTTGGTCCTCAACGTGAAAATTTACACAGGGCGATTTTCTATCCCAAAGCTATTAACGGCAGCAGCAGGCGAATTGACGATCGCATCCACCTGCGAGGTTTTAACAATAATTTATGCACTGTTTATACCGTCTATAAAATCCACCGAGTGAATGTGTCACGATTGTTTGGGTCATTGGACGGAATTTATAAATCGCGGCACGAGGGAAGAAAGAGTTGCCAGAATAAGTTGCGCGCTTATTGTTTACATTTCACGTGTCTAACCATTTAATTGTGCAATCTACTTTATATGTATTTATAATTCCTCGTTATTATTGCAGAGAGCTGGATTGACGAGATTGAGGTACTTGAATCTCTCGAATAACGGCATCAACGAAATCGGCATGGCTGCCTTTCAGGATTTGAAAAATCTCACGGTCCTCGACCTGTCGTACAATCACATCGACTTCATATCCAAGGAAACCTTTTTCTACAATCAGAATCTCAAGATCCTGTATCTTGCCGGGAATAAATTCGACCATCACGTACCGGTCCTACAGAGCAATTCCCTCCAGGTATGTGTCGAGTATTTTTTCAAAATTTGGCAGCTCTGAATTCTTTACAATCACAAGTTTACTATTGTTAAAATAGAAAGTTTAATTATTGCAGGCACGGCTAAATTACAACTAATAAGTATAGTAAACGTTGTCGTTCCAGTTTTATATGTATTAAAGTTGAATAAATAAAAGACGACCGCCAGAGAATTTTATTTAAAATCTTAAAAATTCCGACGTTTCCAAGATCTTAAAAAATTATCTTCCTCATCAAGCAATGCCCATAGACGTCAAACACACATGGTTCTATGATTTTTAAGTAACTAGTAAATGTTTTCTCTCCCGTCTCACGAATATTAGTTCTTTTCTGCATAGATTTTTATGCCCCTCGCGAGGCCCAGAAAGAAATATGTGTTAAGCAGTAAAAAAGTAGCTACAGTTTTTGATCACCTACTTTATACTTACTTAAAAATCATAGAACCATATGAATTTGACGTCTATGGGCATTGCCTGATGAGGAAGGTAATTTTATAAGACCTTCGAAACGTCGCAATTTTTAAGATTTTAAATAAAATTGCAATTTGGTTCTCTGACAATGGTCTTTTATTTATTCAACTTTAATATAAGTAATAAGGCTTCTGTAAGCGTTGTAAAATTTTCATAGCGCATCGAGCGTATAGAGTAAAAAAATTGTAAATTCACACGCTAGACTCTCAATAAACATGTACTGCAAGAATTGTTTGCATAATAAGCGACACACGCACACACACATACATAGCGAAAACGCGTCGAAAGATTAATTAATTTTTCACTCGCGGTGCGGCGCCTATTAACCTCTATCCGAGCATGGATGCATTTTCCTCCTAACGACCTCAATCTATAGACACCAAAGTCAATCGACAACAATATACGATTTTCTCCAATATTCGCATAATAGAAAAGCGCATGCAAAATTACCTCGTTTCGAGAGAAAGAATTACATCGCTGCATTTGTGTGTCGAAGACGAGTAAGCGGTGTGTTTTTCAAGCCTCTGCGTGCAGCGCACTGCGGCCCATAAATCCCCCTTTCAAAGGGTTGCATGGCTCTATCGATCTCCTCCCCTCGAGCTAGTAATGCACGCGTATAAAGAGACCATTCTATACTTGGTGATGCGTTGATCGCCATTACACTCGTACAAAGATGATGCTTTTTTTGTATTTATGCAATTGCACGTTTAACAGACTCTAATCGTCAATCTTGTTGCAGGAACTCGACCTGAGCAGTTGTAAAATCAGGCATTTGCTGAAAGAGACCTTCAATGGACTGAAACAACTGCGCAAACTCGACCTCTCGAAGAATATGTTGTTCGAGTTGAATCAAGATGTTTTGCGCGCCATGCCCTATCTGAAAAATTTAGTTATCACAGGGTAGGTTTTATTAACAAGCGCGAAATGATTTGTATAGCGTTGCTCTTATAAATAATTGGTGTATATAAGAACAACAATCCTTTAAACGAGCAGAGTTCTATATTACATTTTCGCAGGTATCTATTTTTGATAGAATTAAAGAATTCAGTTTTATGCTTAATCTTATAGGCTCTTGATCTCTAAAATTTCTATTAAAATAAATAATTAAAAATAATTCTGAAGCATAAATTTTAAGAATATATGGCAGAAGATGAACTCATTTTTTTAAATTCTTAACTTTTTAATAGTTAAAAAATTTATGACAATACGATTATTTCTTAACACAAATAATTAGTATTAAAATTTGATGAAAACAAAAATTGATTCCATGTTGTGACACTAAAATTACTTACCTATCATCTATAAAACCATGTTTTTTCTATGAAGCATATCTCGCCAATTTTGTAATGAAAATCGTCCGAGTCCTTCATAAAAATTATGCTTATAATTTACATACTTAGAACAGATTGACAATTTATAAAGTAACTTCTCAACTCGTTTTAATGCACACTTTGCAACTTTGACTAAAACAATGTAAAATTAATTAAAGTGGGTAGTAAATAATTATTTCCTTTAGACTAATCACAATAATATACTTAATTATTTTAATATTTATTTCATTTGTTTTAATATTTAAAATGCATCGTTGATTTATTTTAATCAATTTTAATTTTCAGAAACTACTGGTCCTGCGACGGTGCGATGTACAATCTAAAGCTCTACATGCGCAGCAAGAACATTCATTCGGATACGGTCTGCCCGACCTCCCCCGTGACCACGAAATTCGAAAACATGATCGCTCTGCAAACTGTAAGCGCGGAAAGCGATTTGAGAAAGTTGGCCGAGTCGAGAAGCAGCAAGGATCCATGGGACATGGAGTCATGGCGAGAACTCGAGGAGGCTGTCCAGGAGCAGGAGCAGAATGCCGATAACGCCTCGTCGGGAATTTTCGCGAGTGCTCTGAGTAACGTGTCGCCCTTCTGGTTCCTACTGATCGGTTTCCTGCTGGGCAGTGGCGCGACGATGGTAGTGACGTATCTATGGCTCTCGACGACTATTTCCTGTCTTATACCGAGGATCCGTCGCGCTGAGGCTGCAGACTCTGTTGATGCTAGCTCGCAAAGGGTTTCCCTGCTTAGGTGAGTTGCTCGAATCAATTTCAATTGTAGTGCCTGTAGCCTAATTGTAATAAGGAAACAAAACAATGAAGTTTTTTATCTTTCGGTATGCAATGTCGTATTTTTTTTTATGATACATTTATTAATTAATTTTCATGCAAAATGCCTATTTTCGATTGTATATATATAAATTTTATTTTCAACTTTTTCTTTCAGACAACGGGATTATTTATTTTATGTAAAAATTATTTCAATATACTTTAATTCAAGTATCAAAATAAA
This sequence comes from Megastigmus dorsalis, assembly GCA_900490025.1. Classification (NCBI taxonomy): domain Eukaryota; kingdom Metazoa; phylum Arthropoda; class Insecta; order Hymenoptera; family Megastigmidae; genus Megastigmus; species Megastigmus dorsalis. Next base: position 16,890 of record UELU01103619.1, on the reverse strand, counting down.
TGAAATTAATGAAAATACTACAATTTATAAATTAAAAGAATGCTAAAACAGATACAAATAATTGTATTCGAAATTAAAGATTTTATACATTAAGCTTTTGAATATAAAATTTTAAGTTACATGTATTTACCTATCTGTTACAAACTTTCAGTTTCGTGACAATATTGAATTAAAATTACAAGTAATCTAAATTTTATATTTTACATATATTTTATCGATCTAGAAAAATAAATCATGCAGTAATAAAACTTATAGAACTTATAAAACTTATAGAACGTTTCTTCTTAATTAACACTCATGAATCTTAATTCATGCTTCATTAATTAAGCATCATTTTCATTTCCAATGATCCCCCTCAATTTTTAAAATGCAACCTTGTTGTGTACTTGAACAATTGCAAGATCTCGTTCTCTTATCGACAACCAATCACAGCCTCATGCACAATATCACTGCGTCATCGTCTCATCATCCGTTCGGGAAAATCGCAGATCTACTCACTAAACATTCGAAAGCATAATATATGAAAAAACGAAACATTTTCCACAGGCACCTGTGGCAGCAAGAGATCATGGGCAGCTCGGAAGACGGGGGCACAGGCGTCGGCGGTCCTCAGGCGCCGACGAACATCCTGCCAGTCACGACACCCTGTCCGGGCACACCACCGCCGCCTTATCGCGAGGTCATGCAACACCGGAACCTCTATCCGCGCGCCGCAATGGCAGCGGCTGCTCAGCAGACGTCTGCTCGCACATTGCTAACGCTCGACGACACGTCGGCGCCGGTCGTCACCGCCTACAACATCTGAATTCGAGTCTTCCTGCCTGCCGATTGCGACAATCTGTCGCAACAAGCGTTGAATTGGAAAAGTGATCGCTTTTAATCTGTCGCGACGACTGCATACGCAGTGCACAGGTGTTTCGAGTGCGTCTTCTTTTTATCATTCAATATTGGCTTATAGTTAGGCGTTAAGTTTTTATTACTACGAATTGGCTATTTCTAGTGCCTTAATTAGATAGGTTTTTATTCTTTTTTTTCTTTTTTTTTTCTTTTTTTTATTACTTTAGAACTAAATCGCTCAAGTTTTACTTGCTCTGTTGGTAGTGCAAAACGATCAATCTGAAAGAAAAATGATTTTTTTTCTTAGCGAGCGAGGATATTCTCCAGATATATTTATTTTTAGAAAATTTTGAATAACTTACTAGAAAAAGTTAGAGGAACTACTTATATTCTCGATTCGCTAAGAAAGTTAACGAAACAAATTTTCGTGGTATTGTTTACGTATAAATTATGTGAAAATACTCACTACTGATTCTTTATGCTTACCATAACGTAAATTGAACGCAAATTTTGAAATTCAACTTAAATTACAAGGGAGTGCAGTAGATTTTTGTGATAATTGTTGCGAAAAAGTAAATCTACTGTATCATTGTTTTCTTTTTTCTTACACTATTTGTAGAAAATAAAAATTCTTAAATTACATTTTTTTAAGATTCTCGTCAAAAACCAAACTGAATTGTTTGAAAAAATTAGTTCTAAACGACTTGACTGACATATAAACTATTTAAATTAAAGCAGTATTAAATAATTAGTTATTATCAATTACAAATTAATGTTAATTTGATAACGATCCATTTTTTAAAATCTTTAAAAAAAGCATCAAATACTTTTGTTAATTAATAAACTAAAATTTTTAAATAATCTTGATCGCAGACACATATGAAGTGATTATTCTTAAACATGCTGAGGATTAAAAACGATTTGTTTTCATATTGCTTTCAATAGAACTTATGAAACAGGGTTTCTCTCCACGTATAAGACTGGGTACAATCAGTGATAATGCCAATATGAAATTTCATATAGTAATCGACCTCGTCGCTGATAACACCAGAGGAGCCGAGAACAATTGTATTATAATTTTCTTTTTATCGTCCACGAGTTATAGTTAAAGAGCTACTCCTAGCTTTTAAACAGTGACCGAGTTTTCCACCCCAGTGCTCCTTATTTTCATTTTTAAGTTCGTTGACGAGTGGATAGAAGAGACAGGCCAGCATCGATCGGCCCTTGACTACTCGTCACTCAATGCTTGATTTTTTTGTTTATTTTTTTTTTATTTATCATTTTCTCTTATTTTCGAGTCTACTGTCGCTAACTTGGATAATTTTGTAGCTTGTTAAAAACAGCTGTACTTGCGGAAATTAGTAGTTTTCTAGTCTAAGGAGCGCCAGCTTGCGGGGGATCAAGTACTATCCCAAGCGCGGATAAGATAATTCAGTGAGCGAAATGACGTCATGAATAAGAAGTGTCTGATGAATCAAGGAATCACGTGATAGTTGCGCTTCTCATCTTGTATGGCCACGTGCGCGCAACTCGGCTGTACGTACATCACGCAGCTTGTGGCTTTGTACTTTAGACTGTTTTTAAGTATATCATGCAAATAAGGCCAAACACTTGTCAAATGTAATAATGTATATATATATATTCTATATGTAATAAAATACATGGTTAAAACATAATATACATTCAATATTATTATTCAATACGCGCTTATTAATTAAAAATCGAATTCAGGTATCTTTTATACAGTCGTCGAGGGGAGTAGGTAATGGCTATAAGGCAGCTACGCTGCTTTTGTCGGTATCCGTGCTCGATGCCACTAACTTGAAGCCGGTCGCCTCGATGATGCTGTCCGTCAGCTCGTGACTGTACCGTTTTCCACGGAGATTCGTAATGACACTGGCATCGCGATTGAAGTCCGTGGGCAAGGTCATTTTGACGTCCTGCACTATACCTTTCTCCACCTCGATTATGAGTTTCAAAAGGTGATTTCGACCTTCAGGCGTTGGAGCTTCCAGCAACCGGGTCACCGAGAATGCTGGCGTCCTGCTATAAGTCCAATCCCAAGATCGAAACTCTTCCGTCAATTTTTCAATACCTGCGACAGATTGCGTCAGAAAATATTATTATCAACTTTGTTATCAGCAAGGACTAATTACTCAAGTAGCAATCTTGGTATTTTTAGGTATTCTCACCTTGAAACCAGTCTTCGGTGGGATTAATCATTTGAAAGCCCTTTTGCTGCTCCACTAATTTGTGGCCGCCATCGCGAACTGTTAGAGCCGTGGTGCGAAGATATTCCCAGCCAACGGCGTTGAGTAAATGCTCAGTTTTAATGTGTTTGTTGAGTTCGTTTAAATTTTTTACCGGGGATCGCACGGATTTCGTTGCATTCGACTTTATTCCAGTCTAATGACAGAAGAAAAAGTTACTTAATGTTTAAATTATTTTTTATTCTACAAATTACCAGAATGTAGCTTTAGAATTTCTATTGCGAAAAAAAGATATTTTGTGATTCAAAAATAAATTTTCTAACGTGATTATTACCTCTGTTTGCTTGAGAGCTAAACTCAATGCTTGCTTATTAGCGTCCACCAGTAGAGTACAATGGTGATAAGCATTAGGTCGTCCTAATTTCGCAGCTGTACCAGATATCTGCAACAATAAAAATTTGAAAAATAAAATCTCCCATCCCGATATGCGCAATCGTTTCGAGTCGTACAAAGTATAGACAACGTACTTTAAATTCGCCCTGCACGACAATATCTTCCTTCTTGTTGACCACTGATTTAAGACCCCATTCTCGGAACAATGCCCTCGTGATTATGTCCAAGTTGTATCTCCTATTGTATCGTTCACGAGGCGTGAAAAACGACAAGTTGAGATTGCCAGAGTCGTGGTAAACTGTGCCGCCTCCGCTGTTGCGTCTAACCAAGGCAATGTTGCTCTGCTCGACGGCGGGAACGTTGCACTCCACCCAAGGATTCTGATGACGTCCGATAACGACGCACGGATCGTTCTTCCAGAGCAATAAAACGTGGTGCTTACTAAAGTCGTAATTGCGATAAAACCAGTCCTCCAGAGCCAAGTTTGTGTAGATGTCAGTCGACTGGGATATGAAGACCGACTTTTTAATGTCCTCTTCAGGAACGTTTTTAACAGAACTGCTTGAAGCATGTCGCAAGACGAGGGAGAGCTCCCTGAAAATGCAAAAATGTATGGTCAATAAAGAGATATACACAATCTGACGATCGTTAAATCCACAATTGATATTATATAACCGAATTAGAATATTTGAATCATAACCCACATAGCACGAAACGTTGCAGAAACCTTGAAAAAAAGTCTTTAAAATCGACGAATAAATTCTAAAGTTTAGGGCTCTGATGCCCATGGGTCGTATCATCGGATAGTAACACCTAAAATTCGCACCACGAGCCTTTTTAAAATAATTTAAGCACATTTATTTCAAGGTTTCACGTGAACCGTTTCTGAAAAGTTTCTGCAACGTTGCCAATGGAACTTTATAATTCATATACATATGAGAAACATTTTACAATCGTTTCTGAAACGTTTCCTGAGACTCCAAAAGCGGACATTTCAGGTTTCTGCAACGTTTCTGAAACATTTTTCCACTTTCAAAGAATCGTTTCCAAATTTTCAAAGAAATGTTCTAGTCATTGTTTTGCCTCTCAATGCTGCTTACGTAATTGTTTAACAACATTTGTGAAATTGAACTATTCGTCGCACTGATTTTATGAAAGTTAACCCAATATGTAGGAAGTACAAAATCTTATTTATCAAAGTATCATTGTCAAAAGCTACGTAAAATACTAAATAATAATAAATAGTACATACCCAAACTTGCTGTACAGGGCCTTAGCCCTGAGGATGCTGGTTCTACAGATCACAGGCATTCTTTGGCTCTATCAAATACAATTTATTTTCTCTTACTAAAAGTAATCGAAAAATCAGTCTTTCAATGTGAAATATGTGTATGTTTTAGTTCCCGATCAGGTCAGGCTGGTGTGCTCCAAAAGTATACAAATACAATATATACGATGGAAAATACAGTCTTTATTCAGAGCAACTCTCTGGCTGTGGCTTTAGAGTTTAATGGCACTTAAAATCAGATTGGCTGGCGGTGATGGAGATGAGGTAGTCGTGCAGGGCGATGGTCTGGTGCAGCCACTTCCACGTTTGGTCCAGGCTGTTGATGCGGTATCTGATACCCAAACAGTCTCGGCAGTCCTTTTGCATTCCTCTGTCTGAAGGCAGATTGGTGGTGAAAAATCGGGCGCGGTTTAAACCGAAAATAACCCTCTGCCGAATTTGATCAGTATAATTTTCGTGGTAATTCTTTCACTCCGTATATCCGAAAATCCCGATATGTCCGTGCGCCTAATGAAAGCGCGCGCGGTCACGACACACAACTCGTTCGATATCGTGCAGCGCACGACGGTAGAGCGTACGGGCAACGGACTCTCTCGATTGCACAGGCGGTGCTGTTTGATCGGAGTAAGAACGAGAAATGAATGGCCCAACACGGAGTTTTGGGGTTATATCGTCTTGGCGGCGACCATCGCAACTCCTCAGTCCTTGGACGTTCCGCGGCGAGCACTGGTGGCACTGGCGGCGTGGGGGGGGGGGGGGGGGCTGTGCTCGCAGAGCGGGAGCACCGACTACCGAGAGAACTCGACGATAACCGAAGGTTATCAGAGTTCGTTTGTAGCGCAAAGTACAGCTGATGGGTGCGTGTCCCTCCCTCTCTCTCTCTCTTACTCGCTCTCCGCGTCGATATGCCTTTTCGCAGTTTCGCACTATAAGCAGTGCTGCGTTTTTACATTATCACACGCGCGGGGAAAGAAGGGCCGCGTTTTTCCCTAGCTCGCTTTGTATGGTCGTACGATTTTCTAACCACGGTTGAGGGGAGGCGCATTCGTGGGGGCCTCGCAGCAGACTACATCGTGTGTGATGTCATCGATGTGTGCATGCGCGTGTGTGTACAACAGTGTGAATGTGAGCATTTTCCGTTTTCCGATCCCAGCGCTACGCTCGCTACGGATGGTATCGACTATCGAGTCTGTCATTATTATATACTTATTATTATCATAAGCGTGCCAGTAAAAAATCGTGCAACTCTGCATGAACGCGATTTTGTTCCCCGAGACGATGTCGGGTGCGTGTGTATCCATCATTGTATTCGCGATAAGAGGGTCAAGCTTTTTTTGCCTATAGCGGGCCGAAAGTGCCACTTTCTTTCCCGGGGCCGGTTTGAAACAGTGGTAATTTCGTCCTCGCTAGGCAAAAAAATAGTATACACACTATGGGAATTAAATAAGAATGCCTCAGATCGCATATTTACATGCGATCTAAGCTCATTCTTACTTTACCTCTCTAGGTGTGTAATATACTATTTTAAGGTTCATGATTTTTTATGATCGCGGGGGAGTATGCGAAAACGGGGGGAAGGCCATGTGCAATTTTTGGGGTGCAAAACACCTGTAGCGCAACGTTATATTCATACGAATAGAGCGAGAAAGCTCGTCGTAATAATTAGCTTTGTACAATGATTTCGTTATGAGCTAGAGAATTTTTGTTGGAACAGCCAAGTTCTTATTGTTCAGTGGGAAAGTTCAATGACAACGTACTCACTTTCGTTTACCATTTTATTATTCATTATTAAGTTTGCAGTTAACAATGACTTTTTGCAACTCGAGTTCAAAATTAAACTGATCAATATTCATGGCAATAATCTTTTGAAAATCGCGTTAAAAAATAGTAATAAAATAAATACATTGAACTTTTAAATCAAATAACGCGCGGTTAAATAAAAACCGGAGCTTGTATAGTTTTTCATAAAATTAAAACAAGCCATATTTTTCCAGCCTATTCACAGTTTACAATTTATATAAGCGAAATTTTATTTTAATGTATTCTGTATTTCAAATTAAATATTAAATATGAAAATAAATTGATTTGTATAAAAGATGATAAAGCTATTATAAAACATTTTAATGTTAGATTAGCTGCTATGGTTTCTGGCTGTCATTTTGTCGGGTTATAAGTATTAAGAGAACTATGTATTGAAAAAATTAAGAAAACAGTATTATTTAACATTCCCCTTCGTATTATCCTTATTTTCTGCAGATCTTATTTAGTTTGTTTATTATGATTTTGTGAAACAAGAGTTTTTTCATTTTATTATCTTAAATTTTGACTTGCACTTAATTTTCTATGCAGAACCTTAATAAATGAGATGAGAGATTGAAATTATATAATAACGAATATTTTAATTGTAAACATGAGTTTGTGATATCTACAATGTTCCAACTAACAAACAGTTCAATTTGTAAAAGCAGAAAGCATCTTATCACAGAAATATTTCTTATCTACTACACCTGCATAAATTTTTTCTAAAGTTAGGTGACTAGTCAGCTGTAGTCATGACACTTATAAACAACAAGCATAAATTTCAAATTTCTCTTTTACACAGTTTCATTAATTTTCTCTATAATTTCGCCTGATTTCATACCATTATCTGCATTTTTGAAAAATTAGTCTCCTTGAATGCATTATTTAAATGTTGCATAAATATTTTGAAATACGCTTATTTTTGTACTGATAATGCATTTGATGGTCATTGATAGATGTTATTTGTGTGCAGAATAAACCCAATGCATCATAAACAAGTATAGTGTAAAAAATTATTGATATTTGTAAATAATTATTTATCCTTATAATTTGTAATGGAATAATTTCTTACCTATAAGATATTATATCTAAGTATTAATTTTTTTAGTTCACATTTACAGATAAATTGATAAAAATTGATAAACCTTATAATTTATATAGATATTTGTGTACGAATTTAACAAAATAAAACTGCGTGCAAACATAAAACATTGGCATTATGACTGATTAAAAAAATAATACGTAAACTTTGTAAGAATATTGTAGTATTTTATTAACCCATCAACGACCAAGCCATGAAAAAAATATCATGAAAAAAAATTTCCCGTAATATTTAAAGATCGATTGCACTTTTTTGCAGTATTTTGAATTATTGTCATTGCATTTTCCTTATGAAAAAAATTCATAAAGTTGAAAATTTCCAAATTTTTTACCTTTTTTTCGTGAAAAACATACCATTTTTTTTGCAGGAGTATTTTAACAAAAAATCGTATCACCATTCGAAAGAACAGCTTAAAATACGTCGGATATGATCTTTTTCAAATTTTTTCAAACCTTTTTTTTTAGTTGAAAAAAGCCTTGAAAAAGTTGTTGAAAATTCGGGGTCTTGATCGTTAATGGGTTAAAACAATAAAGTCACTTATCGAGTATTTTTGGATACGGTAATTCTTTTGCGTCACATTCGACAGGTATATTTAGAAGTATTTCAAAAATTCCTATTTTTGTTCTAGACGTTCTGCCGACGTTTCCGGCAACATAAGGTGCTGCGTACTTATACCGCAGCTGAGGAAAATAAGTCGCAGAAGAATTTAAACAAGTGCTGAAAGGTGCAAAGTCCAACGATCTGTCACTTATTTTGATAATCTCACTACACAATTCGATGAAAGTCCAATACTTTGTCAAACGTTACTTTCGAAACTTGTCCCATTTCTAAACAAAACTGATTTAATTATGCTTTATCGAAAAATCGGTATAGCTGACATCATCGTGCAAGTAATATCGAAAATTGTTGATGCATATGTGAAATTTGTAGTTTCTTTTTTCTACGGTGCAAAGGTTTTTACGTATTGATGGTTTTTTACGTTAAAAAAAATATTTTTCATTAAGAAGCGTAAAAAAATTTGAATCCCATTTAATAAAAAGAAAGAAAAAGTGAATAAGAATTATTTTTTCGTTCAGCTTAAGTGATGGAAACTCGAAGCTCTTTTTATTAAATGATACCAAAATATATTTAGTTATGAGCGCTTTAGATATTTCTTCTTTAAATTATTGACTTGATTAATACAAAGCTAATGATAAACTAATGCAAACAAAATGAAGCCAATTTATGAACTGATGTGCGAATCAAAGCAGTTTTTAAAACATCGCGTTGAAGCAATCAAATATTTACTTTGATTCAGTAGCTTTCAGCACATATTTTCAATTTTTAGAGAATTTTAGGTGTGAAAAAAAGAAGTATAAAAAGAAGTATTTGGCGAATATTCTGGAAAGCATCGGAACTGTTTTGTTATTTAAAAGTAAATTTTTGATGCATAAGTAGATTTTAGAATTTTTAATTCGTAATTTAAAGTATCTCCTTGAACCGAAGTGCCCGAAAGTCAATCTGCATATATTTATCCTTGTGCCAATATATAAAGAAAGAGTCCGGATTAAATCTTTAACGAGTCGCAAGAAAGTGCCGATAAATTCATCGTCAATTCAAAAACGACCGTCATAATTTAGCATTTCCACTGCACGGCTTGCAATAAAAGCGCGTAGCTTCTTCATATAGCTGTCGCTTATAAAGTAACCCGCGCCGAGAGGGGCAATTAAGGCCAAATGATAAAGAGGAGTCAGCTGCAATTCTTCTTCCCCGTCCTCAACTTCTCGTATATATTATGCTCATTCTCTTTCAGTCGCTCTTATCGCATACGTGTACTTATACGCGCCGCGGTATTTTTTCTCAGTCCCTTCCAATCGCCCAAGACGCGGCAGAGTAAAGCGCGCGTGGGGGCAATATTTAAAGCGGAGAGAAACTTTGTGCTGGCGCGCCTTATCTCGATTTTTGTACTTTGATCTTACGACTCTGTGTACTTGGCTGTATTGTAACGACGTCGGCACGTCGGGACTCGTTATCTCTTCCCTCGTCCGATATATATCGTATTATTATATATTGTTAAGAGAGCCACGATCTCGCCGAGAGAGCCTCGCACTGCGAGTTCGTTTAGCTCCGGCAACGATGTATGCACACAAGTAATGCACACAAGTAATCGCGACGATTATCGGCGTATATCACAGACCCCACTTTTTGTGTACATGTATAATCCGTGTAATAACGCCTTCAGAGCAAAAATGTATAAAACTGTATGTCGTATCGTCATGTTATCGCTACGCTGGTGGGGAAAAAAAATTCGAGCTGATTATATTTGTATATACGTACACAAATGTATGTTTTTGGACTGAGATTGTTTGAAAAATTTGTGTAATGATTATGCCGATTGATATTGGGCATAATAAGTATTTAAAAATAACTGCGCGGTACAATAGACCCCACGATGCTCGGTATATGAATACAAAATAAAACAATTAAGATGAAAATCGAGTATAGATAAATAGAACTGAGGCTTTGTCATTCTGTCGAGCGTGCACTAATACAGTTTTTTCCTCGACCCAGTTGATTTTCGATTTTTCGGCCGCATGTTAACCCATTTCTTCCCAAGCGGCCATTTTATAGTTGATTATTATAATGTATTTCTGATTTTTCATCAAATTCAAACCACCATTTTGAAATTTTCCAATGGAATTTTCAAAATTCTGACTTCAAAATCGTAAAGAGCGGACAATTTTACTTCGGAAAAGTGCTACTTATTGGTTATTATTTTTTTTTTCGACAATTTTTTAGGCAAAAAACCAATCGTCTATAAAATGGCCGCTTGGGAAGAAATGGGATGTTAATAGATTCGCTTCAATATATGCCTGGATAAATATAGAAGACTGTAATTCATCCATACGCGCGGCTGTACAAATCGAATTTATCAATGACTGAGTATTGTTTATTCATTAATTGTTGTATTGTTGGCGGATTTACGCGTCAAGAAACTGATATTACTATCTTATTATACCTTGCTACTTCGTATTTGCTCTAATCATTATAGTGTCTATAATTTCTTTTAGGTAATTATGAAACACTAATTATTTCAGTAACATGTATCACTTTTACGTGTTTAAGTACACACAAAGAAATTCTTTTAAATGCTTAAATTTGAATTTCAAAAATTCGAAAATTTTCTTATCTTATCGTTTTATAAAAAAATATATAGTATCTTATGCATACACATTTGAACTACGCATTTTATACATTAATTTTTAAGATTGCACTGTTTGTTCAAAAGATCAACTCGAATATTTCATTTAAAACGAATTGCTTTTCATGCGATTTCAACTCTGCCGAGCGATTAAAATTGCCTGTAGTTCTGTTCCAAAGATGTGTAGTGTCATTTTTTCACACACACACACACACACACGCGCGCATACAAGTACGAGTTTGCACCCGAACGCAACAGCCATGCACGTAGTTTTCTGAATCATCTTATTGGTCTGATAACATTTTATTGAGAGTTTACGTATATAGGCATAAAGAATGAATATAATAATTGAGTTAATTTTTTGAACATTTTATAATTTATATAATAGCTATTTATATAAGTATTAATATTTGAAAAAATATTAAAATGTATATATTTATTTATTTATTTATTTATTTGACCAGAGTAAATACATTACATTACAAAAGGTAATCCAAGAGAGGAAAGCAAATTCCTGTTCGCTGGTCCGGCGTACATAAATACTTAAAAACTAAAAAAAGAAAAACTAAAAACTAACTCTTTGGTAAGTGAATTACGACTATCTCCATTTAAACAAAACATAGATAGTGTAAAGCACTTAGAGACCTAAACCTACTTAAAAACTAAATCTATATACAATTTTTCATTTAATATTGGCAGATTAACGAATTTTCAGTGCCAGATTGGAATTTACACGGACGCAAACCAATGACAGCCGCGTACTTTCATGAAATTTATTTAATTTACACGCAGTTAAGTCCGTCTCGCAAATTTGTGTGTCTACCCACAATTTTTATCGAAGCTGCATTATAAATACCTAATTAATTTTTAAGTTGCACTGCGTTCGCGCTTTCTTAATTTCCAAGGTCCGGCGAGAATGCAGATTTGATACCGTGGAATAATGAGCTTTTACAAGAACACCAACGAGAAATTATTTACACGGTAACGTTTGTAAAACTCGATGCTCAGAAAACAGTATTCCGGAGAAAATGTAGAGGTGAAAATGTTTTTATAATTATAGAAGGTGGATTTTCAGCTGGGAAAATCCTAATTTCAATTGTAAATGTTGCTCGATGATTCAGTAAAATTCTACTTTTTCAATTGACGCCACGCGGTAGTGCGAAGTTGAAAAAAAAATATTAGAAATATAGAGTTTTGCACGAGGTCTTTTGAGCTTTAAATTTAAAGATAAGTTTATTTTTTTGTTTGATTAATTTTTAATAGTAAATGATGAATTTAGTTTATTATAAATCGTTGATAGATGAAATGTTAATTTGCACATTAATTCGTGCACGATTTGATGTCCGAGTACTGAAACTGACTGTTGACATATATATATATATATCTTCTTTGTTGTTTGTTACATTTCTTTGTTTATTATGATTGTGTTTGGAACCAAATTGATTTGAATGTTGATTCGTTCTTTGCCTTTGCTTTGCTGCGCAGTTATCAATGTTATTTGTGTAATTATGTCATTTTTAAGTCAACACAGCTGTAATAAATATGTTGAATCCCTCTAACAAGGGAATATTCTGTTTATTACGTTTTAATTATAAGTTAATTTATCAAAGTACTTATGCCGCATATATTATAAATACTGAGTTTCTAAGAGTCGCTGCATTTTTTCTCCAACATTTTAAATTCGTAATACCTGATTAATTATACTCTGGTAGTTTAAAAAAATAAGAATCATTTTAAAATCTCTACATCTATTCATTACGTTACAATGCACATTCATCAATTTCGAGTGCACGAAATCAAACTAATAACATTTTATGATGAAGTGGCGATAGTTCTTATATGGAAATAGAGAACACTGATATTACTATCTTTACTTTTTAGTTGATAGAGACGTAGTGAACCAAGTTTGTTATTATTATAAGTATTCATTATCTACATATCAAACGCTATAAAAGATAATAACAATAAAAAAACTTTTTAAGAATAATTACGATATATCCGAACCAAATAATTTTTAAAGAGACCTCTTCTATCCTCGTCCGCTATGGTTGGTGGAATTTCACGGAGACAAGCCCGAAAAACAGTAAAGGCGTTTGGTCCAAATATTATTTTTTAATTTAAATTTAAATTTGTTAATCTAAAATTTTTTTTTGTACATGTGTATCATTTTAGATTAAAGCTAAAACCACTGAAATAAAGTTAATCACGATAAAAATTAAATAACTTTTCCGTATGATTTCTGTGTAAACAAGAAAATATATGAATAGTTTATTTTCAAATAGTAGAATAAATATGTCTTATCAAGCAGTACATGCGTGAAAGAAAAGTTATTAAAGATAAGTGCTGTGAATAAAGAGGTTTTCAATTCTAATCTTGGATATAAATTTGTGGATCGCATATGTATGTAAATAAGGAAATCAAACACAAAAGTTACATTGATAGAATCGTCTAAAATAAATGCCATTCGATTTGAGATAATTATAGTACCTCTTATTTGTAAATATATTTTATAAAACATAGCCGTAAAATTCGATGTCACGTACGTACCAGTCCGGAGTCCGTAAAATAAAGAAAATTCTAAAATAAACCATTTTACGTTAATAAATTGAAAATATTTATTACGTAATGTATATGTAAAATCGAATTTTACAAATTAAAAACGGTACGAAAAATAGGATCTTACGCAAAATAAAATTCAGATAAAATGTTTAGCAAATTAATAAAGCAACTAATTTTGTTACTTAAGTGGTTGGTCCTTATACAAATTAATAATTTTCTATAACTTGTACTTACCTTCTTATATATAATTTGAGGGAGCTGTTCATCAATCATCGCATTCATACCGCATTATGAGCACGGTTATGATGACTGATGAGTAATCAGTCGCATTTTTCATCAATAACTGACTTACCAACAGACACTGAAACAGTACTGTGATGCAGTCTACGAGTCTACCTGCAGCTTGTTTAGAAATCAATCAAGCTACCTTTTAGATATTTGTAATTAAAGTTTTGTAAAATGTTGCAAACGTTACGAGAACGTTCACAAAAACGAAAGAAGTTGTTAGCACAAACGGTAAAAATAAATCATTCTTTTTTGAATTTAGTGAAATATTCTACAGTACTTTTCGTATTGACAGTATTAGTTTAGGTTATGTTTTCATATATGCTTTATATATTTTAGTAAATTATCTTAATTTGCAGTTGGGTGTATCGAGTGTTGATGAACTACGACAGATCTTAGGAACGGAAATCGATGAATCACAGAAAAAAAAAATTAAAGTGTCTTTGAATAAGACTGAGGATGAAGTAAAGGAGAGGCAGAATACTACAGCCATAGGAGATGAAATTGTTTACAAAGATTCATCTACATTTTTGAAAGGGACACAGTCATCCAATCCTCATAATGACTACTGTCAACATTTTATTGACACTGGACAACGTCCACAAAATTTTATAAGAGACGTGGGATTGGCAGACAGATTTGAAGAATATCCAAAACTTCGAGAACTTATAAAACTCAAAGATGACCTAATTTCTGAAACAGCAACACCACCTATGTATCTAAAAACAGATTTGTTTACACATAACTTGAAAGATTTGAACACTAAATTTGATGTGATCCTTATTGAACCGCCACTAGAAGAATATCAAAGAACTTGTGGTGCCACAAATGTGCAGCTTTGGAATTGGGATCAGGTTAATATTAATATTAAAGTTTATTTATATATTTAAAAACTGTGTTTATTAATTACAATACATTTTGTAGATAATGGAATTGGACATTGGTGAAGTAGCAGCTAATCGAAGTTTTGTATTTTTGTGGTGTGGTAGTAGTGATGGATTAGATATGGGAAGATTTTGTTTAAGAAAGTGGGGTTTTAGACGTTGTGAAGATATTTGTTGGATTCGGACAAATATAAATAATCCAGGACATAGTAAAAATTTAGACAGTAAAGCAGTGCTTCAAAGAACTAAAGAACATTGTTTGATGGGAATTAAGGGAACCGTCAGACGATCAACAGATGGAGATTTTATTCATGCTAATGTCGATATTGATTTAATTATTTCAGAAGAGCCTGAATATGGTTCTATTGAAAAGCCTGTAGAGATATTTCACATTATTGAACATTTTTGTCTTGGTAGAAGACGGTAAGATTAAAAGATAAAACAAAATAAATAAATTATATACTTTCAGATTTAAAGTTTTTAGTTAAGAATTGAATTTACATATATTGAAATTTAAGAGCTTTTGCCTTTCTAGTTATTGTTTAAGTATACAGCTTTAAAGCATTAATTATATAATTTGTCAACAAACTACTTTTATTTCATTAAGTA
Source organism: Megastigmus dorsalis (assembly GCA_900490025.1). Lineage (NCBI taxonomy): Eukaryota > Metazoa > Arthropoda > Insecta > Hymenoptera > Megastigmidae > Megastigmus > Megastigmus dorsalis. The sequence continues at coordinate 1,742 of UELU01103619.1, read as the reverse complement.
AACGTAATTAATTAACCTAATATTTTTAGCCTACATCTATTTGGTCGAGACACTACAATCAGACCTGGTTGGTTAACAGTTGGTCCCGAATTGACCAATACCAATTTTAATGCCGATATCTATAATAGTTATTTTACTACTAATCAAATTACTACTGGTTGTACAGAAAGAATAGAAGCTCTTAGACCAAAATCTCCACCTCCCAAGGGTAAAGTCTCGGGTAGAGGCAGAGGTGGTTTTAACCGAGGAAGAGGACGAGGAAGGTGAAGTGAAGTGATGGAATCACAAAATTTGATAAACTTTTGTTATTTTATGGACTATGTATTTTTGAAAATATTGGAGATTTAATATACCTGAATATCTCACAAGCTATTAAAGATGCTTGAGAGGATAATGAAAAATAGATTGTTCTTGCATTGTTGAAATTGTGTAATATATTCTTACATGGCGCAAGTTCAGCCAAATGTTTTTATAATTTGCTTTTCATTTAAGAAAATTTTTTAATAAAAAATACTCTTATTATTTTATACGTTTCAATATACTCTATTAAAAATGACAAGTCTTTGAAGTATTTGAAGGTTAATAAAACTTGTATTTTTAAAAAATAATTGGTTTGGTATATCTTACCCATTGATAAGTAGTGTATGTAGAGAAGAAAACGAAGGAGAATAAAGGAAACAAAATGGTTAATAAAAAATACAGATATAAACTTGTTACCTTCCGGTAAATTTAATAAAAAAAATTAAACCGGTTTACGTATAAACATTTTACATGAGTTGTTTCTGTTTTCCTTAAAAATGTCAAAATGAAGACACGCTGTTGATTTTTGTTGAATTTTGCTTACATGAGAAATACCATGTCACACAGTTTTTTTATTTCTTTGTTTTTTTTTTTTGTTTTCATAAACAGACATAAACTTGACTGAACATTAAATTACAAATAATGCATAACTTTGCGAACATGGACAAAATTATTACTTTGTTTTTGAATTTCTAAGATATTGTTAAAAAAAGAGTTGAAACAGTAAATTCGCTACTGTTCGAGTCGTAAGTGCACAAGTAACTCGGAATATCGATTAATCGTATATCAGCCTTGCTTCCAATATATAGAGAAGTATTTTCTTTTAAATTAAAGAGGATAAAGAAAAGAATTCAAAACACATATTGCACTTGTGCCTCATTTTTTGTCCAACAGTGGCAAAGCCAATTAATTTATACAGTGATCAAGCTAACAAATTGCCTATATACTGTTCACAACATAATAACTGTACTCACGAGTATTGCTTACAAACACATTCGTCGTCGCCAAAAGTAAGAAAAATTTTTAAATCGTAAAATTTCTATTATCACCACAATTTTGTCGCTCAACACAATCGGAATCGAACGCGTTACAAGGAAGAAAAAAAAAGTAAAACAAAAAAATTTCCGCGATCCACTGTACAGAGAGCTTTACTTTGTACAGCGATTTTTGCAAAATTGTACTTTTAATCACTATACATTCAAGTAAGGACTGGAAATCAAATTAGACGCTAAAATAGACACGATGAATAATTAATCGTTAATAATTAAAATACAGTCGTTCGACATAAAGGCATCTACATTTTTTACAGATTATAGCGATAACGTTCATTATTAATTCGTAAATAAAGATTTGTACTTTCATTTCTACAGAGGCCGATTTCTTCTTTCATCAATAATAATATTAATAATAATAATAATTATAATAATATTAATAATAATAAT
>UELU01103617.1:0-22361 GCA_900490025.1 Megastigmus dorsalis | reverse complement strand
GTCTATAATAATCTAGTTACAGCATATTTACAATATTTATTTTTCAGTAATGGAGAATCACTTCACGATCATCATATAATTTTAAGGGAAAAAATTTATGCAATTGAAAAACCAAAGCTTCTGAAAGATAGAAATGAAGATGATTCAAATTATATTAGTAAAATTAGAAGAATTGTTGCACCAGAATGCTCTGCATGTTTTGATAAGTTTGAGGTACAATGTAAAGAATGTGGATGTAAAATATGTGGAGGAAAAAATGACCCGCATAAAATTATACTTTGCGATGAATGTGAGGATGAATACCACATAGGTTGCTTAAAACCGCCACTTTTAAAAGTGCCAGAAAATGACTGGTATTGTCCAATATGTAAAAATGATGAAAACGAAATTGTTAAGGTATAATTAGTTGGATCTTTTTATTTTTTTAATGAAGTAGTTATATTATAAATGTACATTATTGTTTATTACAGATGGGTGAAAAAGCAAAAAGAAGACCAGTTCAAAGAACCATAAGAAATGGTAAATTTACAAGAAACTGGGGAAAAAAAGTGGCTTGTGTAAAAAAATCTAAGCACTGCTCAATTGTACGTAAAAACCATAGAGGGCCTATACCTGGTATTGAAGTTGGTTCATGTTGGTGGAGTAGAATACAAGTATAATTAGTAACTTTTGTATATTATATTTAATCTTAATTGAATTTTAATTCACAATGTCTTGTTTGCAAATTACTTTTTTACAAGGTATCAGAAGCTGGAGTGCATATACCACCAATAGCAGGTATACATGGTCGAGAAAATGATTGTGCTTATTCTATAGTTCTTTCGGGTGGATATGGTGATATAGATAATGGAATTGAATTTATCTATACTGGTTCTGGAGGTCGAGCTCTGTCAGGTATCTTTAATTTACAATTAAATTATCACGAAATCCAATTTAAATATTTACATATATATTTTAATTAAAATGCTTTTATTTAGGTAATAACAACATTGCAAAACAAAGTTCACATCAAACTTTAACACGTGCAAATAAAGCCTTAGCTTTAAATTGTAAAGCTAAATTTAATGATAAAGTAGGAGCTACAGCAATTGATTGGAGAGCGGGTATACCTGTCAGAGTTATCAGGAATTATAAACTATCAAAATTCAGTGATTATGCACCTATTGAAGGAAATCGGTACATTAGTTGCATACGTATTTTTATTTTTAAATAGAAGTTTTAATATAAAAAAATTTAACATTCTTTTACAATTATTGATATTGTAGATACGATGGCCTTTATAAAGTCGTAAAGTATTATCCTGAATTTAATGAGGATGGTTTTCGATTATGGCGCTATTTATTGCGAAGAGACGATCCCTTACCTCCTCCATGGACACCACAAGGTAAAAGAAGAATTGTTGAATTGGGCTTAAAGATGCAATATCCCAATGGATACCAAATTAAATCAACAGAAAAATCAAATAAAAGAGTTAGCCTTACAAGTAAAAAAAAAAGAAAAATTGTAAAAAGTTTTAAAGAGAAACAACCAAAAAAAAAACAAAAGGTTGAACCCTACAGTCTTGATAGCAATGTATCTGAATTGATTGAAAAAGATACTGTCAACTTTAAATTATGGCAAGAATGCAAATTGTACTTATCAAGTGGAAAGGTTTCCTTCTTAAATCAAGTTTCGAAATCGTATGTATTGTTTAATAGTCACAAATGTCGATCTTCTTTCTATTTACATTATGTAAAAAATTATTTGTTTTATATTTTCAGTCTACAATGTGTCTGTTGTCAAGAACTAGTATTTAAACCAGTAACAACCCCTTGTGCCCATAACATTTGTCAAAGCTGCCTTAAAAAAAGTTTTACAGCAGGTGTAAACTCTTGTCCAACCTGCCGATTTACCTTAAAAAAACATCTTAAGATTTCTATTAATAAGAACTTAGCAATGATTTTGATATTACTTTTTCCTGGATGTGAGGGTGGACGGAAGTAACATTTTTAAAAATCTTATTCGAAGAAAAGGTTTTATAAATTTAGTTTTATTATGAATCTGTCTCTAAAAGAGAAACTAACATTTTTATAGAAATGTTTAAAAAAGATATTATCTATAATATGCGCAAGTATGTAAATCACCATGATAAATATTTTATAATTTTTTTGTTATAATATTATTAACAAAGTTTATGAACATCGATTTAATCAATGAAAATATTCACGTTACCATTGAAAAAAATGCATATAATTTATAAACATTTTCCGTGAAACACGGTGCAATCATAGTATATACTCTATACTCTCTATTTTGGAAAGATTTACGAAAAATCCTAAATTATAGTAAACCAGAGAAACGTGATATTAAAAATAAGAATTTATTATGTAGACAATCTAAAAGTTATTTATGATCGAATATAATAATCTTGTTATTACATAATAAGTTACGTAATATATGTTAAACTTATTTTGCATTTTAATAAAGTTCTAATTATTGATTTAAGAAGTATTAATTTACACTTTTATATGAACATAATATCGTCATGATGTAGATCTCATAATCGAGGGAGTGGAAGAAATTTACTGCAATTAATAAGTGTTTGCAATTGTAAGCGTTGAATCTCTTTCTCACTCTAAGTTTCAAATAGCTTGCAGTCGATGTTGATCCTTGTAAAGCTTTTATCCTCCAGATTTAAATATTTAAATATAATTATCTATATAGATACCAATATATTTTCAAATAAAACAATTAAAATAAAATAGCAATTGAGTTTTAATAAAAACCAATTAGTGTGGCAATTTGTGCGTATATATCTACGTGTTTCTTCGTATGTATGTATCAGTCTGCAGCAATCACAGATTAGCACAGATTTTATGTTTAAGTCTAAGTGAAATTTTGATTTCAGAAAAAATTTTTTAGATTGAGATATATACTTACTAGCATTCACGGTATAGTAAAAGTTACACGCAAACGCATTTCAAATTTTTACACAAAAAAGTCTCCTTCAGTTTTCAATACAGAACTATAGATCTGTGTGATTAAACTGTGTCAAACTGTTATTTATATAGGTATATGAATATATATTTATATAATACTGATGTATGATATTCATAGCTATATCATACATCATAAATATTGCAATATTATACATGAAATCTTGTATTGAGCTATGAACAAAAATACTACATTTCCATCATATAGGTATATACATATACAGAGGTGGTATTAAAATATTATCAAATGTTTTTATGGAAATTTGTCAAAATAAATGAAAAAAAATAATAAGAAGTGATAAAAAGGCTAAGATAGTCAATTAAATAAGGAAAGATTGAATTTCAGATCCAATACGTATGTACCTATGCATATATAAGCACAATATATTATTTTTAATTTTAAAAATGCGCGCCCCAAAAGCTCTATATATTTTGTTTACTGTGTATATATATATATATATATAGAAATATATATATATTCAGAAATGAAGTAGTTGGTCGAATGGTCGTTTAATTTTAGGGGGGGGGGAAGGCTCTAAAAGAACAGCGTCCATGGAGCCTGGATGGTATATCCTATGTATATATATCTACAAATTTGAGGTTATGTGACATTGTTGGTTGCATATATATAGGTATATATGTTTGACAAATGCATCGAGAACTGTCCGGCAGTTTACATGTGCGCCACGTGCTTTGATGCCCAGAGGACGTAAATAAAGTTAATTCAATAAATAAGAAATAATATTCAGTAAAAATGGGGAAATTAGGTCCTCGTTTAAGTAGTCGAAAAAAAGCGAAACGCTGGGCAAAAGGACAAAGTTCTAGTTCAAATCCAGAAACGAAAAAATACAGAAATCAAGCTCGGTCAAGTTTTTTCCAACAAAATCCTGGTAAGAATAAATTAAGACTAAATTTATAAGACTTATATATATACAAATAGGATAGTTTGAATATTTTATTTGTGTACAGTTAAATAAATATATTTTTTATATTTAATTATAAACACATTTTTGTGACATAACCTTTCATTACACAACTTTTAAAAAAAATAGGTTCATCAGGACTTACAACAGATGTATTAAAGAAACATGATGCCGTTCAAGGAACTCCCACATCAATTCAAAATATTGAAATTGATGAAACAGAAAGTTCAGTTGGAGGAACAACTTTTAAAACGTTTGATACATTTGCTAGTGATTGGAGTAATTGCTCTAATCTTTCTTTTAGCCGGTAAGAAGCTTACATTGCATTTATTTTTTCAAAGAAAACTGTTTTTCATCAGTCATTAAAATTGTGAGTTTTTTTAGATTTCTAGAACATTTTCAATCAAATTCTGCGATGCATAAAGAAATGCTTGCTGTATTAGCTGCAGTAACAGATGTTATTAAACAAAACGGAGGAACAGAATCATCAACAGAATATTACGCAGCTCTTGTATGTAAAAATTTAATATTTTAAACGTCACTTTAATATTAAATTTGTTTTCCTTAATAAATTAATGTTTTTTTTTAAGATGACAACTTTGGAAGCTGCTGAATCAGAAGAGTCTGTTTCTGCTATTCTTTCACTTTTAGGCATGGGAATGAAAACTGTACCTAAAAATGTATTAAGATTACAGTTTGGCCAAGCTAGTCAAGTTTTCATTCAAATATTAACCAAATATGCATCTGAAGAAAATTTTCTTATCTTGAGACATGTAAGATTGTTTTTTAATTTATTTAATTACCAAATTTTTCATTTTCAACTATTTTAATATTTTAATACTTTTTATAGTGTATTGGTTGCCTATCTATTTTATTAAGAATTCAAGAAATTAGTGCGTGGACAAATTCGTCTACAATGCACATTTTAGATGCTATTTTAGCATTTACTGTACATTCAAAACCAAAAGTAAGAAAAGCAGCTCAACATGCTGTGTGTTCTATTTTGAAAGGTAAACATTATATTAGCCAGATTTTACTATTCAAATTATTATTGAAATGATAGATTCATTTATGTCGTTAATCTATGATAGGTAGTGATATTATGAGGAGTGACAATCCTCCTGCCTTTCATCCAGCAGCTCCTCAAGTTGCTAAACATTGTCTTGCTCAATTAGAAACAGCAGGCCATCCAGGACAGATGACTAGCACATTACATATACTATCTTTATTAAAAGATATTGCCCACCAGCTTCCAAAATCTTCTGTAAAAGTATGTATTTCTTTATTCTAGTTTTTCTTATTTATATTATCTCTTACTCTTTATAGTTTAGACAGTCTACCAATATTTAAAATATCGAGCACTGAGAAAATAATTTTTTCTATCAATATATTGTTATTGTATCAAATTTTATTTTAATAACAAAACTAACAAAGTTATTCTTTTTAATAAAAAAATAGTGTACTTATAATTCTTATTTTATTATTTACAGTCTTTGTGTGAAGGATTACTTAGTATCATGACTTTAAATAATGTTTTGGTTACATCCTGTTGTCTTCAAACTTTGCATGGTTTATTTATATCTAAACCAACTGAAGCAATATTACCATCACAGTTAAATGCTCAGATCATAAATGCGCTTTATGATTATCAGCCTGCCCCAGGAGATACACAACCTACTTTAGCTTGGCTGGCAGTTATGCAGGAAGCATATTGCAATTTAGCTGTGTAAGTATAAATCATATGATAAAAAATTTATAATATAGAATTACTATTATAATAATATGATAAAACTAATCGAAATATTCAGACATTCTCCAGAACTTTGTGCTGCAAATATACCACGAATGATAGAAAAATGTACTGAGCTGTGGCTTTCTGACAAAGAAGATATTCTTACCGGAGCATCACACACTTTGAAAGCTCTTCTTGAAATGTGTGTAACTCCATTATGTGAGAGTCAAGAATTGTCAAAAAAGTAAGAATTTTAAAATACTGTAGTATAGTCAAGAATATTATTTAAAAGTATCTAAAATTTAATTACTTATCTTCTAGATGCAAGCCTGTATTGATAAAAATTATTCAACTTATTCAGCAAGGTTTAAAATATCAATATAATTCTGCATGGCATCACGTACTTCATCTACTAGCTTCAATATTCAAAGTAACCATAAATTATGAAAGCCTAGTAACTATTGATAATTTAACTATCTTTTAATGATTTTTTGTATTTAACAGATTATTGGCTCTATTTGTCAAGCAGAATTGGTAGAAATTTTGATAGCATTAACAGAATTACGAGATTCCTATAAGTTTTCTTACAATGCAGAGATTGAATTTGCAGTTGGTGCAGCAGTAAGGTCCTTAGGTCCACAAGTAGTTTTATCAGCTATTCCGTTACAGGTTATTAATATTTTCGATGCTCATACAACACTCAGGTATTTTATATGAAGATTTAAATGGAGCTAACAGCATGAATTTTGGATTTTTTTCAGACTTCCGCAGGCGACGTTGACTTAAAACGAAGTTGGTTATTACCAGTTTTGAAAGATTGTATTACTCATTCAACTCTCGCTTATTTCATAGATAACTTACTTCCATTAGCAGACTCATGCGAGTAAGTAGTGTTGTATATGCACATTATATTTTTTTTAAAAATAATAATAAATAAAATTAAAATTTTTAACAACACATTTTATGAATTTAGCAAAAAATCTAAAATTTTAAAAGAAAAAAATGATGGTATTGGAGCTCATAGTAATGAACTACTGATGTCTCAAATCTGGGCTCTATTACCAAGTTTCTGTAACAATCCTCCAGATATAAAGGCTAACTTTAAGGTAAAAATATCAGCAACTTCTAGTGAACTTTTTTTAAGCTAATAAGGGGAGGTAAAGGGTTCCTGGAAATCGATTTTGATGAAACTTTGCAGAGATATTCTTTGATCAAAAATATGAGATACGCGCCTCTGACTTTAGTCAAATGGGCCCTGAGGCTAGGCGAGTTAAGTCTATTTTATCAGAATATATGAGAATTATTTGGCTTTTAAGAGGATGAGATATAGTCGGAAAGATTTTTACCTTACCGGTTGGTTCTTGCATTTAACGAACTATATAAAGATAAAGATTAATTTTTGGAAAAAAACTGCTTCACCATCTCGGTAATGAGTACATTCCCCAGTTTTATAACAAGGCCAATATAAGTCGTAGAGAATATTGTAAAGTACAAATCAAAAGTATGGACATGTCATTTACATTTTAGAGTCAGTTATTAGCACTTTTCATTCAAAAGTTATGAGCGATTGGAAATTTAATTAATTTTCGACGCAGCTGAAATAAACGCTAAATTTTGAAAGAAAAGTGCTAGCAACTCGCTTTAAAATTCAAACAATAACTTATAATCTATACTTTGATTCGTACTTTGCGGTATTATCTACGATGTACATCGGTCTTGTTATAAAACTTCAAAGTCAATCATGATATCTTATATATTTTGATAAAATGAATCTTAACTTGAGCCCCAGGGCCCATTTGACTAAACTCCGAGACACGTATCTCATATTTTCGATCAAAGAATGTCTCTCGGTTCCTGCCCCTGGTTTTCTACCCTTGGGTAGAAAAGGCAGAAATAAATAAATTCATAACTTAATTTTTATTTTAGAAAATAGCAAGAATTTTGGGAATAGCCATAAGCGAAAGAAAAGATTTACGAATGTCTGTGATGGCTTCCTTGCGAAAATTAATTCAAAAATCAATTGAAAATAACAATCAAGATGACATTGAAGAACTTTCTCGATTTGCGAAAAATTATTTACCTATTTTATTTAATTTATACACAATTAAACCCCAAGGGTCTGACGAAGAAGGACAGAGATTAGCTTGTTATGAAACAATTAAGGTAAAAATTTTATTTATTCTCATATATTTTTATAAGATAATTTTATGAATATTTTATTTAAATATTAATTTTGATCTATCTAGGTTTATTTAAAAGTTACCGATAAGGAATTGACTGGAGAATTGTTTGATAAAGCTTTAGGTAACTTATCTAAGCCTGAGGAAACTGAATTTTTTAAAGAAAGTATTTTTGATCTAATAAGGCTTTTAAGTCAACATACGGATATAAATAGAGTACAGATTTTGTACGAAAAATGTGTACCTCTTTTTGCGGATACAAAACATCAAAAGGAACAGAAAAAAGCTTATAGGTTAGTCTTACTATTTATTGATATTGATATTAAAGAAAAAAATGAACTAGAATTTTCAAAATCTAACTAAAAAAATGAATTTAAAGACTTTTAGAGGAAATATGTAGCAGTGAGAGCGAAGTGTGTCAAGAATTTTTGCGCGACAATCGCAAATCGATTCAAAAAGTGATCACTAAGTCATTATCAACAGTACACAAGACAAGCAAAGGGGTCAGATTGGTTTAAATATTCATTTTTATTTAATACATCATGTCAATATCGTTATTAACCATATTGTTATTTTACTTGTAGGCCCGTATTAGATGTATAACTCATCTTGTGCAAAAGCATCCCCAACTAGAAAAAACGAAGTTTTTGAAAGCAATTGTACCAGAGACCGTTATGTGTATTAAGGACCTGAATGAAAAATGTAGAACATCGTCGTATACTTTGCTAAATACTATAGCTGAAAAGTTCATTGAGAAAGAAGAAGATTTTGAAGAATATATAAAAATGCTTATAGCTGGACTTGCTGGTACTCCAATTTACTGCAGTGCATCACTTCTTGCTCTTTCTTCAATTACCTTTCATTATAATGGTAATTTTCTGACTAATGTAAATACAAAAAATTATATAAAACAGACTAATTAAGAACTTGTCTTTCATAGGCTCATTGGGTGTTCAAACAGTGCAAAATATACTAGAACTTGTTTGTACTTTTGTTGTTGCACCAACTCGAGAAATTGTACAATCTGCACTTTCTTTTCTGAAAGTTTATCTTTCAGTAATGCCTACACCTACTGTGGGTCCAGGGTTACCTAAGATTGTAAGTCACTTATTAAATTTAGTAGAAATGTTATATAATTATATAATAATTTTTATTTTTTTAAAACAGATTCAAGCATTAACGACTATGACAGAGGATTGTAAGAGGCACTTCCGTCAGAAAGTTCGAGACATTATGGTAAAACTAGTGAGGAAATTTGGAACTGATATAATAACAAATATGGTACCAATTTCTGATCAAACAATGCACAAAAGGCTCAAAAATATTCGTAAAATAGAAACTAGAAAACAAAATCTCAAAAATCAAAAGAAAGAAAAGAAAGATGACAATGACAGTGATGAAGAATTTAATGTTAAGAGAAAACCTAAAAGGTACTGTTTATTCTTGATGTAATAAGATCAAATTTATATCATATACGACAACTTAAATTAATCTCTTTATAGTTTGGAAGAAATACTGGCTGATAGTGATGAAGAATTGGATGAATCTGACAATGAAGAATCGGCTAAGACACATAAACGGAAAACGAAAAAGAAAACATGGATTCAAGAAAGTGAAGATAATATTGTTGACTTTATCGATCCTACAGCTGCTAAAAGTATATCAGGTAATTATCTATAATGTTTCACGATGACTTGTTACCCAAAATGCTATTTCAAAGTTCATTATTATACTTCAATATTTTAATGTATTCTCATTATTCTATTTCAGCGACAAACCCGAACAATTCTAAAAACATTACTAATAAACCAAAGGATAAAAATCATGGTTTTAAGACTGCGTCTGATGGTCGCTTAATTATTGCTGAAGACAGTGACGACGGAAGTGAAGATGAGACAAAAAGAAAAAAGAAGAATAAAATATCCTTCTTAGGTAGCGATTCTGAAAATGATGATGGTAAGAAATTTTCTAAAATACTTATATCTATTAATTATATATACATTATTATAATTTCAATGCATCACTAATTAAATAATAATTTACCAGCTGATAATGATGATACAAAGTCTATAAAATCCACCAAATCAACTGGTCCATTGCAAAGAAAACGAAAAATTTCTGCTGGTACAGAAAGTGTTATTTCTAATGCTCGATCTTTAGCATCAAAATATCAAGGTATAACAATAATGAAATTACATATTTAATCATACTCAATGTATGAAAACTGAATTAAATTTATTAACAATTTTGTTTTAGCTGGTGGTTCTGGTATTCACCGTCCATTAAAGAAAAGTAAAAAAGAAAAAGATCCAGGAGAGGAATATCGCGCTAAGAAAGCTTTTGGAGATGTTAAAAGGAAGGGTAAACCTGATCCTTATGCATATATTCCACTCAGCAGATCTTTATTAAACAAAAGGTAAATTAAAAAAATAGATTGATTCCAAATATTATCTATTGATTGCCTAAATTACGAAATAATTAATAAATTATTTCTTTTTACAGGAAAAAGAATAAGAATCCTAATTCATTCAATAAGATTTTGTCTCACAGTAAAAAGGATAAACATCTGCAGAAGAATTCAAGAAACAGAAAGAAATAAAATAGTAGTTTAGTATATAAATATATATATATCTATATCATTTAGTATAATATAAGTTTGTACAGAAGTAAAGTGTAATATTTTGTTAATATTTAATAATATAAATTTTAACGATTTCACAACCAATCATCTAATTTCACTGTTGTTAAAATTTTTATAAATACACTCATTAATAGTGTTAAATTTTGTATAAAAAGATTTAAATGGTAGTAAAACACAATAGTAGTATTGTCTTAGAATTTATTTAAGGAATCAAGTATTTTACAAAGATTAAAAGTAATGCAACTATACATTTTGTTTAAGCTTCTGCAATATAATAATAAAAAACAGTAAGGTTTACAAAAAAACAATAAATATAAGGTATACTTTTCATTTTTTTAGTGTAACACACTTGATCATTTTTATCAGATAAAAATTTAAATAAAATCTAGTTTTATATTAAATTCAGTCTGTTTCTTTTTTTGGTAACATATTATCCAAATCCCCTGATTCACTCATTTCTCGAACTATATCCAAACCTCCAATAAGATCACCTTTAATATATAACTGTGGATATGTTGGCCAATTACTATATTTTTTTAATCCTTCTCTTACTTCATTATCTTCCAAAATGTCAAATGTTTCATATTTGGCCTTATGTTCCTCAAGTAGGTTAATAATAGTGCTTGAAAATCCACATCTCGGAGTATCTCGGTTTCCTTTCATAAATAACATGCAAGGAGCTTGATTTGTTAACCTTTTCAATTTATCTTCCAGACTTTCCAATTTTTGAGATTTTTTCGGCAACATACTATCTAATTCTCCTGATGCACTCATTTCTTTAACTATGTCCAAACCTCCAATAAGTTCACCTCGAATATACAACTGCGGATACGTTGGCCAATTGCTATATTTTTTTAGTCCTTCTCTTACTTCATTATCTTCCAATATATCAAATGTTTCATATTCGGCCTTATGTTCCTCAAGTAGGTTAATAATAGTTCTTGAAAATCCACATTTTGGAGTATCTCGGTTTCCCTTCATAAATAACATGCAAGGAGCTTGATCTATAAGCCTTTGAAGTCTATCTTCAAGAGAATCTGATGTAGAGCCAGTTTTATTTGACAACTGTTTATTAATTTGTTCTCTGACTTCAGTAGCATTAGCACCATCTATTCTCGATACAATTTTCTCGTCCTTAAATATCAATGTAGTTGGCACTGCAGAAATATTACATTTCATAGAAATTTCAGGAAAGTCTTCAGCTACAATATTTGCAAATTTCACATTTTTGTAGTCATCAAGTTTTATCATCTGCTCAAGCACTTCATTCATCTGAGAACACTGATCAGCCCACGGTGCATAAAAATGAATAACTGATAGATCATCTGACCTTTAAATATAGTAGTAAAAATATAGTAGATTAAATTATAAATTAAATACATGTATATTGCATAACTTTACAAAAATTGTAGTCATTTTAAATATTAAATTAGTCAATAAATAATATGTCTATGAATTATAAATTGGTGAAATTTTATAAATGATAAGCACCATTCATTAAAAGTTAAGTGCTAATATTTATAAATTATTCATGCTGTAAACAAAATGAATAGGTTATAAATTAAAATATCTTTAAGAACGTACTTAACAAAACTTTTGTATTCTTCATTTGAACTGAGTTTAACTACAGACATCTTGGAAGCTGTTTTTTATAAACTTTTATGAAAAAATAAATAGGATGAATTTATAAAGTCAATGGTTTTTCAAACCAGTGCAAACAAATAAAAACGCTCAGTCCAACGTGCAGTTTCACTTTTCAGACACTACCTATATATACTAGCTGATACTAGTAGAAATTTCCATTGGTGGAGGGGGTTAGACAGAGAATATAGAAATATTTAAGAGAATTTCTATATTCTCTGGTTTAGGTTAGTATCAGTATTCAGTATGGAAGTACTATAAGGATACAACGAATATAATTGGTAGTGGTACAGAACTACTTATACTTATTACATTCATAATAGTATAGTAGATATAGTACCGAGAGGGATGAATTTATCCTTGTTTTACAGGAGCTATTGTCAGTATATCGTTCTATATGTATAGTAGTAAATCCTATGTCTGGATTATGTATAACTGTAGTGATTGAGTGATAAGTCGTATTCCTTTGTTTAGTGTTCCGACATTCGTCGGTGGCCTGCACTCTGCAGTCAGATATTTTTAAAAGACAGTTAATTTTGAACTTTTTAAAAGGGTTTATCACAATTGTAATAACTCATAGTTTGTATCACTAATATTATTATGCCCAAATAAAGAAATTTGAAATGTCCCGCGCATCTAGCAATTAGCTCCATATAGCTATAATATATATACCTAATAAGGGTGCATTTTGATCACGGCCCACGCCTATTCATCTCTGCCGACAGTGCCTACGGATGTATTGTAGTATAAGAATATAAGTATTATCGTACCATTGCATGCATGTAGTAGATGTATAATATTAATACACATTTTTAGAAACATTTTTGGTAGGTATATTTATAATTAAATTGTTTTTACAATTGATAATATGTAAATTATATCAATACTTTTCGTGATTTTTTTCTCAGCAAAATCGTTTATAATATAGCTATAGGACATTCTTCTTAGTAAATCACTTTCAATGCTCATAATCGAAAGATTATTAAGACAATCTTGCCCCATTGATCACCTTAGTCGATTTTTAATTAATTTCAATTTTGAAAAGGACCGGTCACTAGTACAATTCGTGGTCATGAGAGTTAGATGATAATGTATATTTATAATAAGGTACAAGGATTTTTTTCAATAATTAGCTTGTACATTTTCAATTCAAAACATATTGTTTCTTTCTCATTGATATCTAAGGCAGCGACTAATAATAAATTCTCTAATAAATTCTTTGAATTGCGCAAGTTCAATTTCAAGCATTCTAATTTCTTGGAAAGATAGAGAGAGAGAACTTCCATCTTTTCCATAAGCAATAATTCTTTGATTTAACGATACCGTTAATTGAGCAATAGGAAGGTAACTATTTCAACTCGAAATTTTTGAGTATCTGTTAACTGATCAGCTTCTGTTTGACTATATAGTCAAGTGGATTTAGTCGCTCGTTTTGTTTGCGTACTCTTTTATATTTCTCGCATTCGGACACCTCTACCCCTAAAATTTCATAATTTTCAAAGTTATCACGCAATGATTCAATGAACGACTAAGAATTTCAAAAGTTCAGTAGGTGTAGCGGATTTTACCGCCTCTGCTCGAAATGACCATCTTGTTGTACTAATTTTTATATATAGGAATAATTGCGCGATCTTTGTTAGCAGATAAGTACATTTTGCCTTAATTTTTGAGCAAGTAATTTGCGCCACTCAGACAAGATAGTAAAAAATACATATAGGTAAATGTTTTCTAAAAATTCAAAAAAATGTTTTGTTTCTAAACAACAGGTCATTGTAGCCGCGGTACCAACTAGATTTAATATCTATGTCCAAAACATGGTATTCAAAGTGCTAAATGATTTTCATGGCTTATAAGAGCTTGCAATCCATTATACTGACCACTCTTCACTGAAGCATTGTCATATATGATGATCATTGTCCGCGACAATTATTTTAAATTTTTATATCATGCGTTTTAAAAAATGATATAGCATCAAAAACTTTTTTGAGCTTCATGGCCTTTATTAGGCATGATTCATGAATGCTAAAAAACGTTCAATTGGTTCGTCATTTTCAAGGTATCCGCATGGTCAAGCAAATTGATCAATATGTCCGGCGCCACTCATGGAACCAACGGATATATATAGAATAATACCTAGATTCTTTTATATTTTTAATTGTTTTGTTTAATAGTCGATCACTTATTATTTGAATCAGCTCTTCATAAACTTATTGATAAAAGATAACTTAAATTTCCGGTACCTCCCTGCGTAAATTTTAGTAAATGAGCTTTTAAAAAAACATTATTCGATTGTTCCTATGACTTCATAATATCGCCCCTTAAATGTAAATTTCTATCACTTAAAAAAATAATAACAAATAATAATACTAACAATTCTTTTTAATAAGTTTTTCCAATAATTTCTTTCATCTTCTATCTATTTCTTGAGATCAGTATTTATCAAACTTATCTTTGATGAAAGCAAAGTGAAATTGTAAACCGCTTCTAAATGCGAGTGAGATTTTTCGTGCTCTTGCAAGCAAATGTAAGCATTTTTCCAGTTGCAAAATCCATCACGCGTAAATTGCATGTGTGTATCAATAAGTTTGCAATGAAAACAATGAAGTTTTCCAGCAATCAGAGAAAAGCATATAGCCACTTTAATAAAGATAATCCACTTAGGCATTAAGCGGATGTTGTAAGCTATCGCTATATAAACGTGTTTTTTCTTTCGCTGATTCTTTTTCTATTTATAATGAAAATTAATATTTGGATAACTCGGTATAACAAATAAATTATACGAAGAATTGTATGTACGTATGTACATTTTTCCAAACAGAGATGAATAGTTAGATTTCTACCGGCACGGCACCTCTAATCTCTGACGAGTGACGTACGGCACTAGTTTTTAAACGGATACCGGATTTCGAATACTTATTCGCTTAAAAAATTAATTCCAATAATTTTATATTTTTAACATAATTAGTCTAGAAAACCGTGAATATTTATATACGTAATTTAATTTTAAAAAGGTTTAGCTTCATAAAAATGCAAAAAACCCGTGTTCGAAAATTGTTATTTTTGTCACAAAACCTATTCATTATACCATTCGTTATGTGATGCATTGAACAAAAAATGACACTGAATGCCACAAATATTGCTTAATTTGGTTCCTTAATTTTCCGATATTTATTTATCTTATTAATTTTCTTCTGACTTGCATTATTTTTAAAATAATAAATTATATACTATTTTGAAAAATTATCTGTACTGGGATTATATAAAAAATATAAAATTATAATATCATATACAGGTATATACTTATTAATTCAAATTAAAAATCGTATTTTCCATTTTTAATCTTTGATAAAAAGATGGCTGGAGTTAATTGTTACATAAGTTGAATTGAATCACACTAAAGTAAGTATAGTCAGAGATGGTACATATAAGTATAGGTCATGTCATAGATTGAAAAAAATCAGTGACTACTGGGCTGCAGGCTGGTGACCTTTATACAAAGTTTATATGGTTTTATGAAAGATCGAAGTAAAGATAATAAGATAAGATAAGATTGAGTGAAAGAAACAGAAAGTGTGGCCTATACTGCGGGGCAAGGGCTTCTCTGTATATACGTACAGATCTGTTATTAATGAAAGGGAAGAATTAGATATATATATATCTATATATATATAAGAATATATATATAAGAAAGACAAAAGTTACGCGTATCAATAAAAAGTGTGTGATATATAAGTAGATGAAGTTTAAAGCCGCCGACTTAGAACTTTGGATTTTAGAAAATGACAATCCTGCACACTCGTAAATTTTTACTTTCTTAGTCTAGTCTCACTTTTTTACATTCCTGCACTATAGGTACCTATTTATTTCCTGCTAGTTCGATTCGATATGTGTATAAAATAATGTGTCTAAATTCTCCTTTAGACTAACCGTTAATCGATCAAAACAAAAGCAGAAAAGATATTCGTAAAATATATAGTTCTATAAAGCTCTCTATTCCTTAGGGTTAATTTTGGATGTGGCAAGTTTCTTTGATTTGAAAAGTGTAAAGACCATTATAACTGTGCTCTCTTTTTTCTTACATTTCTAGTCCTAAAACCGTGTTATATATATATATATATATATACATAGTCAAATTCAGAATCTTCAAACATGCATAGAGAACGAAGAATTTATCACTGAACCTCATAAGCGGATGGAGTTTTTTGCTTTTACTGCTAAAAGTGCCTTGTTTTGTTTATTGACAAATTTGATAAGCTGAAATCCATTAAAAAATGGTAATATTTTTTCATATCATGCAGTGACAATATTATTTGTAGTACTTAACTTAAATTTTATCTTTTGTTTCCAGAGTGACGGAGTAAGATATCGACACCATCTTGCTCAAAGACCACCAGAGGAACCTTTTTTTAAATCAAGGGTGATAATAAAACCTAAGATTGATCAGCAAAGCGGAACACAGCATTTGTTATTTGCTCTTACGTTTATTTTATCAGTATCTTTGACAGTTATTGTTTTAGAAAAAATTTTACCCGAACCACAATTAATTGACACTGAACGATTCCATCCTGAAAGATTTGTAGCTGAAAGAGCCAGAGCTCATATTTATAATTTAACCTCTCTCGGCCCTAGAGTTGCTGGAAGTTACGAAAATGAAGTTTTAGCTGTTAAATTTTTAATTCATACAATAAATAATATTGTAAAAAATGCGAAACAGAATCACAAAATTCTAGTAGATGTTACGAGACATAGTGGAAGTTTCTCTTTAACATTTCTTGATGGTATGACACATGTTTATAAAAATGTTCAAAATGTAATAGTTAGACTTGGTCCTCATCGGCCATCAAAGCACAGCCTTTTGTTGAATTGCCATTTTGATAGTTTTGTTGAAAGTCCAGGTGAGTAATATTTTAGGAAATATCTTACCAAACTTAATTTAAGAAACTGTTACTAATCAATAATTATTAAATAATACAGGTGGTTCAGATGATGCAGCAGGATGTGCAGTAATGTTAGAAGTCCTTAGAGTAATTTCACAAAGTAACAAATACCTAAAGCATAATATAATATTTTTATTTAATGGTGCTGAAGAAAATATATTACAAGTAAGTTAACGTAAGTAACGTTAAAAATATTTTTTGTTTGTTTATAGAATTTGTTAAAAATAATTATAGGCTTCACATGGATTTATTACTCAACATCCATGGGCCAAAGAAGTTAGAGCATTTATTAATTTAGAAGCATGTGGTGCAGGTGGACGTGAATTGCTATTCCAAGCAGGTCCAGGTAATCCTTGGATTCTTGAGGTACACTACTTACATTATATTTCCATTATTATTGATTATATTTTTCTTAAAAAAGAATAATTTAAATTCATTGCTTAATCTTCTTCAGGTATATTCAAAAACTGTACCATATCCTTATGCTTCATCATTAGCACAGGAAATATTTCAAAGTGGTATTGTACCAGGAGAAACAGATTTTCGTATATTCAGAGATTTTGGCAAAGTATCTGGTAAGATTTCTTTTTATAAGTTATAAAAAAAAAGGAGAGCCAGCTATTATGTGAAAGCTGCTTATCAAAAATCTCAAAATCACAAAATTTTCAAATTAAAGTGTAATTTAAGCAATACATAAAATACATTTAAATTGTAGGATTAGATTTTGCATGGTCAACAAATGGTTATGTTTATCACACAAAGTTTGATTCTCTTGATCAAATACCTTTGGGTTCATTGCAACGAACTGGAGATAATATATTGGCACTTTCACTGGGTATAGTGTCTGGCCACTATTTAGCAGATGACAGTCTCCATACTGCTGATGGCTCAATAGTATTCTTTGACTTTTTGGGTGCATTTGTCATAAGATGGCCTGAATACATGGCTAGATTTGTTAATGCTGCTGGTATGGGGATAGGATTGTATTCTATTTATTTAAATATGCACAATGCAAGACGAGGTAATTTTATTGAATTGTAAATAAATTTATAATTTAACTATTAACCATTCAACTCTGTATATTTTAGAAATTAAAAAATCAACATACATTAAACAGTTGATGATATGTGTTGTTACTGTAATATGCTCTTGGATCATTTCTATGATCTCAGTTACTGTAATTGCTCTACTGCTTACTAAACTTGGTAAAGTGATGAGTTGGTATGCTCGACCAGCATGGCTGTTTTTCCTTTACGTTTGTCCAACTGTTGCTATTTCTATGACTTTCTTTCTATTCATGGGTGCTCGACAAAGGAAGGTCTGTGTAAATTGTAGTTGCACAATAAGTAATTCTAAAAGCATTAGATATTTGAATGGTCTTTGAAATATAACCAATGATTTTATAATATTTCCTATGGTAATATTTATTTAGATAATCGTGTCCATCTGTGATTAATAATATTTTATTATTTTCATCTTAATTTAATCTTTTGTCGTGAATTTTCATTATTAACAAAAATATTACCATCAGGATTTGAAAAATATGTACATATTATATTTTATTATTAAAAGTTCATTTAATATTACTTAATATTTAATAGGATGTCAGTTCTTCTTGGATTTTGTATCAATTATACTTTGACGCTTATAGCATTTTTTGGATGTCGGTTCTATTTTTATGCATTTTACTGGATATTCGATCTGGTTTTATACCTTTGCATTGGGTGTTATTTCTTTCAATTGGAAATATCATCCGTCAAAATTTCTTCAATAAATGGAGAGGTAATATAGCGCAAGCTTGACACTGATTATCATTACACAAATAAGCAAATCTTTGTTAAACTTGCAGATTGGAAATGGCTGTGTTATCACATGGGTACTTTAAGTATACCTTACATTCAATCGTTTTATTTATCTATTGGTGCTCTCTATCTGTTTATTCCCTTAATGGGTCGGGCAGGTGCTAGTATCAACTCTGAAGTCGTTGTAGCTAATATGTTGTCGATTCTGTTTTGTCTTCTTCTTAGCTTTACGGTAATGCATCAATAGTCAATATTTAAGAGATATGTCATTTATATTCTTATTTTTCATACCTTAATTCTCAGTGTTTAATTTAAATTTTTTTCAATTATGTAAAATGATCATTACAAACACAAAAATCACTATTAATTTTTTTAATTTTGTATTCATTTGCATAATGCATAGCATGAAATGAGTGTTAAACAATGCATTCTTAATGATAATAACTTAATTATTTTTTATTTTATATTCTTAAAGTGCATATATTTTAGCACTTTTTATTATTAAATAAAATATTCTTAATTCTTAATCACAAATTATGTTAAAGAAATTCAATTTTGAATTTATAATTTAGTACTACTCTGATTATTAAATTTGTGTTTTGACTGTTTATTGCTTTTAATAAAAGTATATTTCATTATTTCACAATAGTAGAAATCCAATAAATCAGAATTTTTTTGTGAATTAATATTTACATATAAATTACAATAGTTTTTGCCATATTTAATCTTTTTAACTACATGTTGATAAATTCAAGACTAAAGTAATTTAACAGCTGTGTATGAATTTAAAAACTAAAAAATAGCTCTATATTACATGGAACTTTATATTTAGCATGATTATACAAAGTATATTTTATAGAAGGGATTTAGTAATCGCGAAATTTATATGTATAATACATTATTTTAATTGTTGCTTTATTTCAATTATTTAAATTTTATTTCCATTCTTTATTTAATATAAAAAAAATTAATTTCAGATACCCATTGTTGTACTAGTGAAGAATGCGGGAAGAGTTATAAGTGTGTTAATAGGAGTATTCCTTCTAGCTACTGCTGTTTTGATTCTAACACCTCTAGGTTTTCCATACAGTGGGGATCCTGTTTCTCCAGCCCCAGAAAGATTTATGATTGCGGTATTGTTTTTTAAATTTATAAGTATTGATATTATCCTTAGCAATAGCGATAATGATTTTATATCAAATTTTCAGCACACTCAGAGACAATATTATAACGCAGATGGTACCTTGCGTCATGCAAGCACTGGATATTGGGTAGTTAATTTAGATATGAATAGTCCTCACAGTGTAGAAGCTATGGTTCCTGAAGTAGGTGCTGCAGTACCGACTATTGAAGATTGTAAAACTGAGCTATATTGTGGTTTACCATATTTATTACCAGTAACTACTTTCTTATGGTAATTATTTTATAAAAACTTATTAAATCTATCTTATATATTTATTTGTAAATTCTTAATCTATAATCAACCATAGTTTTAAAGATACAATATAATTTAAAACTTTAAATTTCTAGGAAGACAAGTTGGATTCCAGGACCTGCTCCCCTGATTACCATTCCAACCACCTTAGATTTAATTGGAAAATCAATTAAAGAATATTCAATTAGTTTTTCTTTTAATATAACTGGTGAATATATTGTGATTCTTAAAAGTTACAAAAAAGGGGTACAATTAATATAAAAAAAATGTATGTAATTTTTTAGGGCCCGATCACATTGGTATTATGATATCTCCACAGAAAAATTTACATTTGAAAAAATGGAATATCCTGGATGAAAAACCATTACAAGGACCATTGTGGAATGGACGAGAAACTTATTTTGTATACTACTCATGTGTCAAAGATTGTGAACCTTTACATTTTTCTTTAGATTTGGAAGTAAGTTTTATATCAAAAGTTGATGTGAAATTTTAGTTTTATTAATATTTGTATTCAAATTTTTTAACAGATACCTAGAAGTTACAAAGGTCCTAGCATATCAATTGCTTTAGCTGGTCACTTTTTACATGGTAAAAATCAACGTTCACTAAGATTTAAAAACTTTCTGTCACAATTCCCAACTTGGTCTGTTGTAACTCCATGGACTGCTTCTTACACATCATGGCAGTTTTAAATAAGTATGAAAAGTTAAATGCTATTTTCATATAGCATGAAAAATTCCTAGCAATTTATTTACTAAAATATTTATAATGAAAAACAACGATAAAATTAGTTGAAAATACTATTGTACAATAATATTTTAGTATTTTTAACCAATATTCATGCCTTAGAAAAATAAGTTGTATTATAAAAAGATGCTTTATAGTAAAAAGAGAATTTTTATAAATACAATATTATCTGATTCAACCAGAAATCAAGAGTGCAATATATTTTAAGGTGTACATGAGAAATTTTAGTCACGAATTGCAAACAATATTAAATTTTTAGACTTATCGAAATTTTTAAAACAAATTTAACTAATATATTTTATAGCTTAACTATAAATAGACATAAAATAGGATGGACATTTTTAATATTTATTAAATTTGTTTAGTGTTAACTTTATTAAGGATCAATTAAATGGTAGTGGGTAATTTAATGTACTGATTTTATTAAGTTTTGTAGCTGAATAATACATACAGTTATACTTTCTTTAAAAGTAGGCTATAGAACCGAACACCATTTATAAACCATAGACCAATTTAGCGAGAACTAGAATTGAAAATCTAATATAAAAGAGCACATTTATTAACGTGATTTAACTTAAACTAACGTTTATCACAAATTAACAGTGCCATTATTGACTAGAAGAGTCGACTAAAAATTAATAAAACGCGTAAAATTATAAAAAAAAACATTCAATCTTGAACCATAACTATTAGAATTCATATTTTCACGAAAATTGAAGTTTAGCAGATTAGCATTAATGTGGTGTTATAAATTCTTGAATAAACACTTTTAAATAAAAGGAAAATCATTTGTAGTTTTAATACTATTTTAACTCTCAAGTCGATTTTCTGTTGCAATATTTACCAAAGGAACGTTTATTCTATCAACCTTTTAGTAATAGCAATCATTGAAAGTAAAGCAATTTCAATAAATAAATTTTAAGTGTAGTGTTAATTCAATATTATTAGATTACAAGTACAAGAAGTTTCATAGTTCAAAGTTAACTTTTAGTATAAAAACTTAAAAATTAAGATATTAAGTCCAAACACGTTAGTATATAACAGTTGTAATGTTTTAATGCGATTCTAAAAAGTACGTTTCTCTTTATACTCTCTATTTATTATCATGGTTAGTAAAACGGTCTTAAACAGAAAGAAGTCAAAATAAAATAATAGCTAAAAACTTTATATATAACATACCTAGGGACTATCCATTTAAACTTTTTACCTCTTTATATTATTATATATAAAATCTTAAAATGCAACTAATACGCAGGTAAAATTTTGTGAAAATTATATCTAATACAATACAAATTAATAGATCATAATAAAAATAGATATAATGATAATACTAATAATAATAATA
>UELU01103537.1:0-11563 GCA_900490025.1 Megastigmus dorsalis | reverse complement strand
CTATAATAATGACTATGATTGTTAACATATTAAAATCATTATGAGCCTTAAAGTTAGATACTATTTACTATAATTTTATTCTATTAAACTAACGCAAGTCAATAACAAAATTCTATTTATATTACTATATTAATTGTAACGGCATTATGCATTATTTCACCTTTTCAATTTAAGTATTTCATCTGCCGCCATCTATTGCATCATAATTGCAATATGAACGAAAGACGAAATGTCAGAACAACAATTAGTATTTTCAACGTAACCTCGTAATTTACAATCCCACGTGTCCGGTGTCAGCTGCCTTTGTTTATGTTTTCAGACTGTCGAGTGAAGTTGCCGCACTCCAGAGCCTGTACAACTCTAGTTCATCGGCCATTTTATCCATGCACTTCCGGTAAAGATCGCGAGTAATAAATATTAACAATACTTATTACAAATGAACAAAAATGTTTCTGTTAACTAAAAAATAACCTGTCGACTTTTTTTTATCGCGTCTACAAGAATATGACAAAAAAATTCTCTTAAAATATTTATCTGAGAAAATAATTTTTTTATCTTTTCAACCAATAATTTTACATTAATTCTGGTTACACCATTGTATTATTATCCAAACTCCAAGTCTAATTCGACCTGCCGTATCTATTTTCTTCAATTCAATTCTGAGTAAACTGAGTTCAAAAGTGCCGCGTTGGAACTTTGTCACGTTGTATTTGTTCTTCCGATAAAATTTTATATCCAAGTTTTCAGAGTGCTAACGTCATTTTAAGTACGTGAAAATTCGTTATGAAAATTTAATTCTTTTCTTGCACTTTTTTGCAGTTTTCGCCATTTTACAATATCAATATTGCATATGCAAAGTATGTAACATATCCTATCGTGTAGCAAATTTCATTATACGAAGATTTTTCTCGCTGCATGCATATATCTACGATGCATATTTACAGAGATATTTTAATCCGTCTTCTAAAAAATACGTGATTTTTCGACATTTTTTCACATTTTCATTTATTATAAACAAAGCAGACCTTTTTGAACTGGCGCACCCCGAAATTGTTGATCAGTATGATATTCCGAAGCGATACCAAAAAAAAATTGCACTCTCAGACAACATCCATCTAAAATGCTAATTCTCCTGGACTGCTGGTTAGGCGGCAAAATTGCTGTACAATTTTATGGACCAACATTTTTTTTCATTTTTTAATTTAGTTTTATATTAGCTTACTCATATTGTTAAGCATGTAACTTGTTGGAATTTTTGTAATTACTGTACATAATTCTTAATAGTGTCATTGTTGTTTTTACTGCGGATTATATATTTTTATACACACTTTATAATACTCTTGTGGCCAAATAAATACTTATTGGACGCTTGAACGGATTTTAAGAACAATTTTTTTTTTAAATTAATACAATAAATCTTAATTGTTATTACATTAAGTCCTTCTTTTGAAAAATACATTGACATTGAGTCTTTTACCTTAATACAAAAGTTGTATGGTACACGAGTGCTTTTTTTTTAGCGACGGGAGCACGATTTTTACCAACTTAAAAGAAGTAACTAAATTCATCCGCGACTTGGAGTTTAACGGCGACGTGGTGGATTGCGACGCGAGCCTCGTGGCTTCGTTAGACCTGGCGACGCGGAAATCAAGCGACGGACGCTAATTAGTATGTACAGAGCAGGCAATAAATTAAGTCTATTTCTGTTGTAAATCCAATTATCTTTTTTTTGAGTTTGCCCATTGCCCTTTTCTGTTTCCCTTAATATCAAATATTAATGCTTTGACGCACCATTGCCGACTCAGCGACGGCAGTAAGGACGAGCGGCGGTGCAGCAGAGAATCAAGGGCGACACGCGCAACGAGGGCTCGGACGTTTCCACCGAGTCGCTCGACGGGACTCCCTCTGGGAAAGAGTCTGGTTTGCTTGATTAATAACTAGCCGGGTGACCGAGAGAATTCGTCGCCTGACACGAGTGTGTCTAGCGCCTTAAAATAAATCGTAGGCGACGAGCTTGAGTGTTTCCCTAGTGTACGGCCAGGAAACCTCGCTAGGGTTTAGTAGGGCATTCATATATGTATTAGTAAGGATTGCAGGTCGAACCTTGGACCCTGGACGAGTGGCGCATCACAAAATGGCGCCCTACTTGGGGCATTGTTGAGAGTTGCGCGTTAGTAGCGACCAAGAAAATGGCGATTTGAATTATTTTTTTTGTTTGATTTTTGTGAACTTTGGAATTTTGTTTGAAATCCATTACGTGCTCGCGTAACTTGGAATTTTGCGACGCGTGCTTAGCGACAGCAGTGTGTGTGAGAGAGAGTGTGCGATTTGCAATAGCGGGCACTGACGTCGGGTTGAAAAATAATTTGTTGCATCTTCAATTGAACTGTAGTAAATTGAATCGATTTAAATTCAAATTTAATTTGTGCAACGAATTACTCGCTTTTTCGTTGGTGGGTTTCTTGGGGGATTTAGTGGAGTGTACACCGATCGCGACATTGAGTGTTGCGACCACCGGAAAATTATTTTTATATATTGTATATTTGTTTGTGACACCATATTGCTCAGTCGTTGGTCAGGACTGGTTTTCGGACTTTGCGTGCCAGCAACGAGGTGATTTTTCCCGCCTCGAAATTTTGCCCCTTTGTTCGAGTTATTCGTGCCTTCTTCCCCACGTGGTTACAGCACCACAAATAGCGACCAGTGAGAACACCCGGTCAATCCGACTATATTTTATTGAGAATTTTATATTAAATCATGAACAAGGAATATGATGTATATTTTATGTGTGTTTTTACAGGCTCTCCGATTGTTATTTCAGGAAGATATTGAACAAGAGGATTTTGAATTAGCGACGATCGCTGTGGAAGTAGTATTATATCTTTACTTTTTCATTTCTAGGAAGATTTAAAACGGTAACCGCTAGAGTAACCTATTTTTTGTGATTTATTTATTTATGGATATTTGACCTCGTTCATGTTATATATTTTGAATTTGCTTTTTTTTTGCCTGAGTGCCATGCTCAAAAGGGTGAGACTGAGGTAACTGGTGCTGCCTGATACCGTTAGCCTTCGTTTCCAGCGACTCAGATGAGTTTGGAGTGATTTTCCCGATATTAAAATTTATTGGACCAGCGACTGTCCCCTTTCTGTTCTCTCCGAGACGTCTATTTTCGAAAGAGTTGCCAATTCCTTGTTTGACCTGTCAGGGAACTGCTAACTGATTCTAATTGATATTGCCAAGTTCCCTGTTGTTAAATCAAATAATTACTTTTGTCGTTTGCCAAAAAAAAAACAAAAAAAATTTTTATTTCGTTGTTGTTCGTGGGTTTTTTTTTGTTTTGTTCGTTGATCAAGCAACGTTCACGGTGGAATAGTTGCAAGATTGCATAGCGACAAAGGATCAGTTAGTTCAAGAGGAAACCACGACTTCAGATTATACCAGAATTGCGACAGTAGGATATAGAGCGACCCAGGCATAAAATCAAGAATAATGAATCCAGCAGATAGAAAAGTATTGAAGGGGATCCTGGAAGCTTCACCGTCAGCGATGCGATTGAGTGCATCCATCAAGTTGTTGAATCCGAAAACTCTCATGGATGACCTAGCTGGACAGGGACTTAGTTGCGAAGGGGATTTACCGACATTGAGGCTGAGACTGCTACGAGCGAGTATTCTCGCTGCCGAACCAGACCTGCTAGTCCCTTGGTACCTGGATCTGGACGAACGAGGAGATCGGCCACCAGCAACCACGACAGCTGTACGGATGAGTGCCTCAGACGAGGTAAACCCTTGGCAGGAGGAACAGCCGTTGGTAGCGCCAGCTAAGAAGAGAGGACGTAAGCCAAAGAAAACGGTAAAGAAAGCGACATCAGCCCCAGATAACCCGAAGCGACAACCGAGTACCAGTAGGGATGTGACGCCGGACCCCACTATGAGGGCATTAGCGACCGGTCGCGTCAGTAGGACGGCAATGCAGTTTGTCACGGCGAAAAATGGAATCGCCGGCGAATTGCCTAAGGACCGTCTAATGACGATACAGCGCTCGACTCAGGTGACTTTTGCGCCGGAATTGCACGCCACTTTGTCCCAGTGATCCGCCGTGTGGAGTGCGGGAGCCGTGCCCCGACCAATCGAACAGTCAGCTCATAGGTCCTCGCCACACGTATCGCCAGATTCAAGTGGAATTTATCAAGCGACTCCGAGGAGTCATCGTAGCGACACACAACCCTCGACCAGCCGACGGCGACATTCAGAAGAAGTAGAGGAGCTATACCAGCCGGTTCTGAGTTTCGAAGAGCAATCGGTGCGGAGCAAAATTTTGAACAGAATGACAGAAGGGCGACTGGGACGGTTAATGCCGAGGCACGAGCTCGAACAGCAGGGAGGTACGAGAAGATTATACAGTCTTTCTCGGCGCAGCCACTGATTCATTCGACTGCGCAGAAGGATTCGCGACGACCGGTCCCGAAAGTCAACGAGAGGGAAGAGAAGCAACCTGCAGAACCACCGATTAGCGACACGGGAAAGCGCAATAGAAGAGCGACTCGAATACGGCCCAGAGATGACCCGAAATTAAAGTCACACCAGATCGCCGCAATAAGGAACCATTCTCATGCCGATCAGGAGGGTCTCGATCGAAGGAAAAAGACAATTCAAGGCAAGAGCTCATCGAAATACCACAATCAACGAGACTAGCCACGAAGAGGCACTAATGAAGAGAGTTCGGACGAGACTGACCGTGACCAAGAGGATAGCGATAGTGACTCCAGCGATAGCGACCCGAGTGATAGCAACGATGGCTCGGACAGCTCTGACAGCAAAAGCAGCGACAGTGAACCAGCTCAGCCTCGCCCAAACGACCGCCACAAACGGTCACGTCGCCTTAGCCTGACGGGAAGAAACCTACGGTGCATGAAGACTCTCCAGAGCTGGAATCTTAGATTCAATGGAGAAGATCGTGGAGCGCCCGAGGAATTCCTAGCTAATCTGGAGGACTGCCGAAGCAGCGCGTCCTTTTCCGATAAGGAGCTGTTAGGAGCGTTGCCTTGCGTGTTCACCAAGAAGGCCAGCATGTGGTATCGTGGAATTAGAGACGAAGTAACGACTTGGAAAGCGTTCAAGAAAGCATTCAGACACCAATTCGTAGACGAATGGACTAGGGATGATCTAATGGACGAATTGCGACGCCGGACTCAAGCAAAGGGGGAATCGATTTCTCACTTCCTCTCGTGCCACAAATTTATCGTGGGCCACTTTAAGAAACCACCGTCCAAGAAGAAGCAAGCGAGGATCGCCTTTCAGAACCTCCTACCGGACTACAGGCGTTCAATGCGCCTAAAGACGGTGGACACCTTGGCGGCTATCGAGAAATATGGACGACGGTACGAGAAGGAGAAGGAATGGGACAGACGATATGCGCCCATGAGAATCGCCGCTGTGGAAGAGAATTCAGCGTTGACGGGGGATAGCGACACTGGCGACAACGGAGAGAAAGATGGGCGAAAGGATAGGAAGACGAAGAAGAAGAAAACCAAATTGAAGAGGCCACAGGACTTAGCTGCCCTCTCCGAGCCACCGCGAGTACAGACGCCGATACCAGCGACTGTATCGACCCAGGAAAACCCCATAAGCCCAGCACCAGATGCTCAAGGAAGCAGCACGGCCGCGACAAACGAAAGTCTGCCCCGAAATTCAAGGTGGCAGCGTCCCAACGGGAATGCCTGGGGTAGAGGCAGCAATTCGAACCCAAATCGACCGTCGAGCGGACAGTATGTGGGAGCATGCTTTACCTGCGGATTGTTGGGACATCGAGCAAGCGACTGTCCGAGTCGAGTGTGCTATAGGTGTCGGCAAGCAGGACACCGGGCGAGCGAATGCACTAACGTAGTAACTCAAAAGGAAAACTGCCAAGTCTGCGGAGCATTGAACACGGTGTTCAAGAACTGCGACAAATACGCACCACTCAGAGCCCGGTTGGGAAACGAGTAGGCGGGGGGCAGCCTGCTCCCCAGAGCCAGAGCTTAGGGATTGCGACGAAGGTTGAAGAGGCGAAAGAGAGAGTACTCCAATCGACTAGCGACGACGGTATTCCCGCAAGCTTACCGACGGAGAAGAGTAATGGTTTTGATAGCCGGGTTGCACATGTAGAAACAGTGGAAAATGAACCCTGCATACATCAACTGGACGACCGAAACCAAGCGGAAGATTTAGCAACAGAGGCAAAGCAACTTCCGTGTGTAGAGGAAAATGAGCCCACGGAAGCGCGTGGGCCAGGAGAGGAGAGCGACCACGAAGCCATCAGGGACCGAGACGAGCCTGCTTACCCTGACGGCGAACGAACTGGCGCTAGGAATCTGAGCGACACAAAGGACTCCGAGTGGGAGTTGATTGTTGAGCAAGGGAGAGAGCCTTTGCGACGACATGAAGCTGCCCCTGGAGGGGTTGGGGAGAGACGATGTACGTCCTCAGGAGACCCTTCCGGAAGGAGAAGCCTTCTCAAGAGCGACAATCGAAGAGGCCCGGCGAAAGTACCTTCACGAATTTCGTCATGCAATCAACACAGCGACGCAAGCAACGTCCAAGGTCTCGCCGGCGTTCCTGAATTTCGGTAGACATCCCAAGCCAGTGAAGAGCTTGAGAAGAGAACTGGAACCAAAGAACGCGATCCAGCGAATAAAGCCGGAAGAATGGGTAGACCGCGTGAAGCCTCTGAATGCACTAAGGGATATAGTGCTAAAACATGTCGAACAGGCAAGGAACAGACAGGAGAAATACTACAACAAAGGGAAAAGGGATATACGCTTCGAAGTAGGGGACATGGTAATGCGACGACTGCACGTGCTCTCAAACGCAGTGCAACGATTCTCCGCGAAAGTCGCGCTGAAATATGACGGGCCATTTAAGATACTCGAGATTAAATCCCCCACGCTTTACGTGTTAGAAACGGACTCAAAGAAGCGCAACTGAGTTGAAGCCTTTCCACCCCCCCCCCCCCCCCCCCCCCCTCCAAGCGACGTAGCGACATACTCATTCCCACGTTTTTATAGATTAGGAAGATCAGCCGTCTACAAACGACCAGGGGACGAGGAGTGGAACACGGAAGTCGGGGGCCGACCGCCGCCCATGTGCCGGAGCCGTAGGTGAGCCTACCCGGGGAATAGGAGCCCCGGGTGACAGTACCACCTCAGGTGGTCGTGGAGCCGGTGGCGGCAACCCCGATGACCAGCAGCAACGACGAGTCAATGGACTCCTTTGACCGGGCCGGAGAGGCGGTGGCGCTGGCGCGCGAAGAGGCGCGGTGGAAGGAGGAGCTGGAGCGGGAGCGAGGAAGGAGGTGGTGCAAAAGAGGCTGGAAGAGGAGAAGGCAGAGAAAGAAGATAGGCGACCGGAGCAGGAGGAGGGGCAAGTGGAACACGGGAAAGAGATGGCGCAGGCAACAGCGACGGACATGAAGGCCGAGGAAGAAGAGGAGGAGATCGCCCAAGCACAGGCAGAGGCGTTGGCCTCCATGAAGGGAGCCATCCCAAAGCGGAGCGGCCCAGCAACAAGCACAGCGACACACGGACCGGAGCTCACGGCGCTATTGGACGCCATCACCACCGGACCAGCGACAAGAGTCTTTACCGCGACGGGGTGAGAGAGCCTAGCCCCAAAACAGCGACAGTGGCATCGCCGCCCAAGCAAGCGAGGACGACCAGAACAACACCAGAGAGACAACTGGAGGTCGCGCGCATGGCCAAGATGGTGCCCATCCAGGTCGCAGCAAACGGACTGTTGGCCTGGGACCTCGGGATGGAGGAGGACGAGTGGGAGCGTGCGCAAGGGAGCGACCAGCGACCCGAGTCACAAACTGGCGAGACGAGACGCGAGTGAGTGCCCATCGACGACCCTTACCCCCGTCTTCGACCCAGCGACGGAGCCCGGAGGAGGGTCTACAACCCGAAACGCCATCTGGAGATGGACGATTACGTCTCCGCCACCGATTCCGGGTCATCCAGTAACCGCTCCCCATCGCCCCCCTTGGCACTAGTCCGCTCAGAACCAGTGGAACAGCTGGATCTAGATCTGCCCGTTCGGATGACTGGGGTGATGTTGCGGATCGACCTTAGGCCGATACCCACGGACGCCGCGTTCGACCCGACGCCTCGGGTCTGCTTGTACTGTTCGAGGTCGGGCCACAACAAGGGCGCTTGTCCACGACCGGTCACGCACACCTACTGTGCGAACTGCGGGCCCCGAGGCGTGGACCTGGCGTCCTGCCCCAGGTGTAGCGAGGCCCACACGCACTGGGACCGCACCCGGTTCAATCGCGAGCCCAGTATCGGCCCCAGGAACAGGAAGAGGTCTTTCAGGCGGCGCGGGTCCGATCTCTCCAAACGAGGGACGTTGAGTTGGAGCAAGCAGTGGCCAGAGAACCGAGATACCGGCACCAGCGCGACCGAGCTCCCCCACCAAGCTACCCCGACTGCCACCCGGACTGCTCCCAACTACCATGACCGGAACCCCACCAGCGACGCACGAATGCCCGGAGCATGGAAGACCGCACACGGCGGATTGCAGAGCAAGGAGGGTGGCCATGCTAGGGGCGCACGGACCTCTCTCACCAGAGGGAGCAGCGGCAATGGCCTTCCAGGCCCTAATGTCCCCGGAACCGGCAACGTCGTCGGAAATCGCTGCACTCCTCAGCTCCTCTCCATGGCCAGGGCCGCCCACAAGAGCACTCCCACACCCACCACCGCTGGCGCAAGTAGTCGCGATGGGATCCGCCTTCCCGCCTCCACCAACGCCAAACCCCATGCCGGAAAACAACTGGGCGCTGACGTTAGCGTCCCCGGCCCAGCCGACCCCGCCGGTGCAGCCAACCCCGCCTGCCAACCCACCGACGACCACCGCCGAGTTGGATTCCACAACGGACCGACTACGTGAAACACATCGCCTCCTGGAATGGCTGGAGGGATTGCCAATCGAGACGCAGGGCAGCATCCTGCGCTCGATAATTGGAAAAAGGACACAGTAAGTGTAACCCGCCCACCAGCGACCCTAGCGACACTGAAAAAGCGACAGATCTCCAGCGACATAGCGACACCAGTAAATACCCTCGGCGAAGGAAGGCACGAATGTAGGCAATTACAAGTAAGTGGAATTCCAGAGAGGATTCCCTCGGGTCATTGTTTTTTTTTTATCTTCTGGGTTATAGCCTAATTTCCCGGTATATGGCATCCCTATTCCCGTCCCTGGCAACGCAGAGATCTTTCCTAAACCCAGTAGTTAGTAGGGGAGGAACCCGCAAGTTAGTCCCCAGTCATGAGATGTTGATGATCCTCGTTTCTCCGGTAGGTGACCAACGGTTTTATCCCAGATTGAGCAAAATGGTGATGGATTTATTATTATGTAGCGACAGCGACTTCATATCGACGACGCGAAAGGTTGCTCGACGACGGCTTGCGACAGGATACGAGTTAGACGAAGCGACAGAGTAGTAGTAGAGTAGGGATAAAAGTCTTAGGAGGTTCAAAGGTTTAGGAGGGGGGAGTTTGTGACACGAACTTCGTGTCCCATGAAGAGATGACAGGATCCTCAGCCACCAGAGTCCAGGGTCCCACCTAAAACACCGGAGTCACTAATAAGCACTCAAATAATAAAATCACATATACAGCATAGGACAGGGAAAGTGAGGTTAGATTAGCGAAATCAATGGGAGAGAGAGAGACAACAGCAAAAGAAATCGATGTCAGTACAGCTGAATGCAGCGATGCAACCACCAGTACTGCACTGCTGCAACTAGGGAATTAGGATGAAGGATAGAAAGGGATGTGATACGAATACCTGCGCCGCGTCCTCGCCGAGCAACCCGCAGCGTCGTCGCCAAGAGGTACGAACACCTCTCTAATGACCAAAACACTTGTTTCTCTGAGGGCCCTCCGACAGCTACACACACGCGACACAGGCACAGCGACGACCGATGCACGCTGATCCGTGCACGTATGCACGTCTGCCCAGGAAGGAAGCCAGGAGTCGAGACACTCCCGAACATCAACGACACGGAGAAGGTGGGACGCCGCCCCGACACATACTTTGCCTACGGCTCGGAAGAGAGGCCAGGAGGCGGCGCACACACACACGCACGACAATGGTGCCGACACCGGGTGCAAGAGGCACCGAACCGCGACGAAGACCACGAAGAGGGTGTCGCCATCCACCCGCAGTTAACCCCGTGACGGACGACGAGGGAAGTACACCAGCGACAGAAAACGAATAGCGACACTCACACGCGACGAACGAAAGCTGGCGGCCATTTGCAATGCCGCCAGTAGACCGAGAGACGGAAGAACGATGCGAAGAAGGAATCGACGATAGCGCGTTAAGGAGCGCCCACAATGCCGCGCGCACGACACCCCGAGTTCCCGAGTGGACGGCGCGCATGCTCACTAGGGCGTTCAGGGGAGATTATATTAAAACACTATATATAATAATCGCGTGACGGGATTCGAATGGCGCGCGCGATGATCCGACTCAGATAAGATAACTATTGAAGAAGTGAGGGAAACTGACTCTAGGTTTTCCAAAAGGATTAAATAAATCAAATTTTGTACTACGTAAATAGAATCTCGGACCTGACAACGACCACTAGAGCGACAGAGACAACGACATAGATACGAGTGCGACGGAGAAGGAAGAATCGGAGAAGACGGATGCTACAAGTGGCTTACGAAAAAGAAGCCACTTGCTGTCTCGATAGTGACATAGAAGCACGAGTTATGTTGGTGGTCGTGAGAGAGGCCGATCGCGGGTGATGGAACACAAACTCACAACACTCAAACAAATAATCAAGGTAAGTAGATTCAAATACTTTTTTATTCAGACACGTCCTTACAGCTTGGATGCCCGACAGAGAGTGACCCGTCGCCGGTACGAGGGTAATATTTATAGTATTGATATTCTATTGTCTTTCTGCTATTGTCTTGGTCATCTTCTTTGTCGTCTAGGCCACAGATGCAGCTACACGATGTTTAGTCTGTAGCATTTCCGTTGAGGTGATAAGGTGGTCGAGCTACCGATAGCTAAAGATGCTTGGAGGCTGAGTCACATAACTCCTCCCGGCCTAAGTTCGATGACGTCCTCGGCATTGATTGTTTCACTAGGTCGTTCTGTTTTCTTTTTCTGTTTGAATAACAAGCATGTTAACCCAGATATTATGGTTACTGATAAAAGCAAGACAATTGTTATGGATATATGAAACTCGGGTCCAAAAGTTAGTGGTGACGACATATTCACTGGAGGCAATGGAGAAAAAGTCAGGGTTTTCAATGATTCAAAATTGATTTTATGGTCTTTTATAACTAGAGGTAGAATTAAATTCGATGATTTCAATTCTCCAAGATTTTTGTCCAAATTATGTCCTTTAATTCGCACTTCTTTACCCTTGATTAAACGTGTTCCTTGAAATGTTGTTGTATTATTGCTACATTCAACAGATATCAGGTAGTTGCTTGATATAAGTATTAAGTCGTCGGATAAAAGATAAGCCAATAACAGTGGTGATGTCGTTGAAATAATGAACG
>UELU01103497.1:0-12757 GCA_900490025.1 Megastigmus dorsalis | reverse complement strand
ATCCAGCATTTTTCAAAAGGGAAGCAACAATCAATTTTTGGTGTAAGCTAGCTCAGCTAGCTGTTCAATTGTCCCTGCGTCCCTCCGCGCTCGGTGCAAGCGTACGCGCGACCGCGAACGACGAGCGCCACTCCCCACCTCTTCGAGCTGCTCCATTCCACCTTTCGCCGCCGATACTGCCGTCCGCTATAGCCGCCCGCTGATTGGCTCATCTTCTTAACTTTTAACAATTAATAACTCGGAAACTACTTGTCGGATCGAAAAACGAAAAATATACGTTGTTCTTAGAATTTTGAGATCTATCGAATGGTATATGTCCTGTTATCCGAAATTAATCCATCCTGTATATGGTGTTATGAGGGATGAGCACATCACTCCCTATAGAAAGCAGTTGGCCTGGCTGCGCGTTGACAGTCGATGGATGTATTTTGCCGCTATCATTATGTATAAAATCCTTGAACTCAATGAACCAAGTTATTTAGCGGTATTTTTCAGTAAACACCAGTCCAGGTGCACCAGCAGGGGTGATGCCCAAGAACTCTCGGTGCCAAGAGTGCGCACAGAAGCTGGTAGAAGATCCTTCCAGATCCAATGTGCGCACTATTGGAACTCTCTCCCGCTAAATCTACGCAACCTTCCGTCTTTGTGCGGATTTAAGACAGCGATCCTTAAACACCTCCTCGATCTCGATCCCTAGTCATCCTGAAGATTTTGAAAAGTTTCGGGAAGATCTTATACGGCGTATTTGGACCTGTTCTTTCCAATGGTGAGACTTATTTTTGCTAAAATACTCTTGAAAAAAAATATGGCGTGTTTTTCATGAAAAAAAGTGAAAAAATTTAGAATTTTCCAACTATTATATAAAAAATTTAGAAATTTTAAAAATATTTTAGAATCATGAAAAAAAATTCTCGTAATATTTGAACATCGATTTTTGTAGTATTTTGCGCATTTTTTTGTAGTATTTTGAATTATTGTCTGGTGAATAAAAATCTTCTGGAGAAGCAGGCCACTCGATTCTATATTCTGAATCCCCTCTCACCCAACTATGGCCAGCATTTCTGGCTGGATTTGCAATGCAGCAAATCTATCTGCTACTACAGGTAAGGCTGAGGATTCAGTTTTTTGATGGTGGCCTATAAGCATGTAAAATATTTTTGCACAGGCTCACCATCTTCTTAGGTGTGCACTTATACACAGACGACGAGCCTTTATTGCTCACATCGATACGTGCCGTAATAGTTGCAAGCGGCACCGGAGAACTGAGGCCACGTGCACCAATGTTTCCGATTACTGCAGAACCGCGTGGCCGCTATACCAGTTTTAAGCTTAGCAAGAGCTGTCAAAACCGCTTCTTTCGTCAAGTTTGTCAAGGCTCTGCCTGTATTCGACCCTCGATATGAAAAGGACGATGATCATCATGTGGTCGAGGTCACGGCTGCGCCTATCGTTGGTGCTGCGCTGACGCGTTCCTATACATATTGCCTTTGTGGCTTAAATAAAAAGGACTGCTCTCCCTCCCTTAGCCTGGGTATAGGTCTTTCCTTGTCTCGAAGGCTGCACTGACAGGGACGACGTCTGCTCTGGTAGCTGGATCTGCAGCACTGCCAGCTGGATCAAAGCTTTGGTGCTGCTGCAGCAGCTTCTGGTGATAGTGCTCTTCAATCCTTTTCACACGCTCGTCTATCTGCTGATCCAGTTGTGCCAGCCTCTTGCTTTGTTCAGCATTCAGCTGGTTAAAATTTAACGTGCTGCAGCGTTCGAAGCTTACTCGCTGCGCATATTCATTGTTGCAGCACCCTACTTCGTTTCACACCGTTATTGTATGAGCGTGCTTGTTGGTAGCCGCAACTCATTAGCACTTCCTTGCCTCTATAGTATGTTTATCGATTGGGCGATGGTCTTCGCCTGCATATGCAGATCGTGCTAATACTCCATAATTTCGGAGTGCAGCACTGTGCACTCAGTTTTCGATTCTTACCGTGTACCCCTCGGCTGTTTCAAGGGCAGCTTCGCTTGACTATCCTCTTGAGTCGAGATCTCCAGCCCTATTCGGTTTGCCTGGTGATGAGTGCCCTGTGCGCTGCATCAGCCTTTCCCTGATGGCTCTGCTGTATTTCAGCAGCGTCCAACAGGGACATCTAAGAATGCTCACCCTTCGTTCTGGTTGTGCGCACGCTATTCTTCGGCTAGATATGGGCAGGCCACCGTTTTTCGTCTTGAGTCCTTTTCTTTGTACTGCTAGCACTCAGCTGTCTCCTATTAATTCTCAGACCGATAATTCGGCTTTACTGCCGATAATTTTAACATATTTATTTTTGATAAATTTCCAACTTCATCCTTCTTTTCACCTAAAAGTAGGAGAAAAGTAATCCCATGCCCAAAGAATGTCCGAGATTGCTCCTTCTGAGTTTTCAGAAAGATCTGTATGTTACAGATTTTCCCATCCGTGAAGCTCTGTTTATCGCAAACACGAAAAAAAAATTAGATAGTTGCTTGCATACGTTAGTTGAGAGCACGCCATTAATGGAAACGAAAAAATGAATAAAAATAAGGAAAGAAACTATTCTGCTGCATCGCTGCTGGAACATAACAATTTAATCAAGAAAAAAATTATTGTTAAAATAAATTGCTTACAAGTCAGCGTACATAACACAGCGTAATTCTGATTTAGTGAGTCTCACACTCGCCCAACGCAACACTAAAAAAATCAGTTTTTGAAATATATGTAATTATTAATTAATTTTTTAATAAATTAATTTCTATGTAAAAAAATTTGATACAAGGAGGAAGTTGCAATACAAATAATCACTCACGTACTATAAGTTGTTGGGTCCTCCTTGTCCTTTTTCCTTTTATTACTGCGAAAAGAGATATATTAATTTGCCTCTGTTCGGCTCAATATCGGCAAGACCCAAACTATGATATTTGGTTTAAGGAGTTATATTAATGATATGAGCGATGTGGGATTGCCATGCGTTGATCTGGGGAGGAAGGGGGAGAGAGAGCGTGGGTCTTTCCCCTACATCGCCGAGAGTCTCGATGTTACATTAGATAGATAATAATTAATGTAGAAACCGTAGGTTGATTGGGCCTTTAAAAAGGTAAATAAAGTTCTTCACCTTGCCCTTTATTGAAGCATGTCCCATCAAGGCATTACGTAGAACACTGGTTGAAGTCCTAGTCTTACTCCATCTAGACTACTGTGCTCTAGCGGGGCTTAATATGTCCAACGATTGAAAAATACGGTTACAGAGACTGAGTAATACATGCGTTAGTTATACTTTAAATATTAGAAGGGATGAGCATATAACTCGTGGTGCAATATGCACTTATACATTTAAAACAATGTATATAGTACAGAGCAAAATAAGTTAACATACAGAACACCCATTTGCCTACCTGAATATGCAGTACATGTCCTAGTAATCTTAAAAATAATTGTCAACAGCATATATAATAAGTATAAGAATAAGGACCCTGTTCTAGGAGAGGTTAAGCATCCAGATCCAATAGATATTTATGGATCACCGACTTGAATTTGCACAGAGATGGAAGATTTTAGAAGAGAGTTCCAAAAGTGCACACATTCTGTACGCGCACTTGGAATTAAAAATTCTTGTTGACTAATATTTT
Organism: Megastigmus dorsalis; assembly: GCA_900490025.1. NCBI lineage: Eukaryota > Metazoa > Arthropoda > Insecta > Hymenoptera > Megastigmidae > Megastigmus > Megastigmus dorsalis. The sequence continues at coordinate 9,121 of UELU01103497.1, read as the reverse complement.
TTCAAAAGTGCCGCTAAATGCGTAGCATCAAGACACAACCAGCCCAGCTCCATTTTATAGAGATCTGTTTTAATTTATCGCCTCTAAAATTAATTTTAAAGAATTCTCGTAGTTCATATTAAGCGCGATCCGGGTCGCTTTTTGTCGAGATTTGAAACAATACTTATTTTGTACTAAATAAATTTATTTTAATTAACGGACCGGTTAAATATTTATGCGGATTTCACATGGGATTTCATGCGCAATCCATGTTAATATTTTTAACATCACTAAAATATTTCGCTTAAATTACATATACCTATATACGTATACATAGGAAATATTACTTATTTCATTGTTGACATATGTTTCTAAAACTTTTTTGGTATTGTTTGGTTGTCTTGGTCTCTTTCGAAAAACTCGTCGAAGTAATCGAGGACAACCTCCACATGAATACCGAGCACTTTCACGAAGGAACTTCTTTTCTCTTAGCACAAGTTCTCCTACTTCACGACCTTGCGTTAATGAGTAAGGAAATGAAAAGTATTTATCTCATTGACGTGGTTTATTTCTTTTAAACTTAATCACAAAAATTGTATAGCTGTAATTTTCATTACTCGAAAATATATGTATTGGCGTTCATACGGGTATATTGAAAGAGATATGTTGCGATGTGATGGGTTCAATGATGTGCGCGTAATGAGTTCACAACCGCATCAACCCGCTCGGAGAAAGAAACTTATTGTTAGTGAAATGCAAGTAAAGACTACGCTACTCATATGGGTATGTAGGACACCGCAGTTCTGAAACCAAATAGTATGGATATAAAAATATAAAGTGTGCCGTGCGAACAGGTGTAAAAATAGTTTTACAATCACAAAGCTTTCTCTAATATCTTAGAATAGAGATCTAAGATCCTCGAGGAAGAAAATATTATAAACATAAGAGAATCATAAAAAATCACTATTATTTATTTAATAAGTATTATAACAAACCTGCTGAAACAGGAACAGCTGTGATTAAACCCAAAGTAATGAAGAGGTTATATGTAACAGCAATACTGAAGTTTCCAAGCATGTTCGCAGCTAAAATTTTTAAAATATTGTATTACACATATACCATTACTAAACTTATTAACTGCTGGATAATTTTTTGCGACAACAAACCTAAATGTAAAATACTTGCTATCAATAAAGTTACCCAAGGAAATTTTTCCCAAAGAATGTATTCTACTCCAAAAAAATATAAGACAAGACACACTGGCCACAACAAAGCTGCATTGCAAATTCCAATTATGGAGAAGAAAAGGGAGATCTGTCCAAACGTAGTATCCCCAATCACTTTTTTAAAAAGAACCTGCAATATTAATAAAACTAATAAGTTAAAGGTAATTTAATTGTGCTGCATACAAATAAAAATGCAATCAGATATTAATACTTAAGATTAATTTATAAATATTTCTGTTAATCTAATATTAGCTATACAGCCAAATAATATTTATTTAATTCAAGTAAACATTGCACTTTTCCAGTCTACATTATTTATTAATATAAATCATATAAGTTTACATTTATCAAATTACATAATTACAAAAATATTGCATATAATTTCATTTAAATACCTTATTGTCATAATTGATCATTATTTGTCACTACATTTCAATTGTTACGTCATATGACTCTATTTCTAATTAAATATAAATAGGTATAACATAAGTGAATTTTTTTAACTATTATACTTTGTAAAAGTTAAAGAAAGCATCGAAAAAGTTCCTACCTTGTGCACTCCTTATTCTGAACTTATAGTCACCGATATTAAAAACTTATTCATAATCATTTTTTTATATTTGTAAGTGTATATGGACGAAATCAAAGTATATGAGACGGCACTACATTAAACAAGAATATAAACATTGAAAGTTAACCATATACTGACTAGAATCAAAATTTAAATCTATATTACCTTCATCCGTTGGTGATAAGCGTATAAATTTAAGTTTGAAGGAATAATAATAAGTAAATGAGTCCAATAGACGAAAATTAAATGGGTTCCATTGCGCTACTAAACAGCATTACTAACCGATTTAAGAGTACTAATCAAGAAATCTAGAAGTCCGTGTGCGACTGCAGCACCGCAGACTAAAATCATAAAAAATTTTTGTACTGATTCGTGTACCACCTCGTGGACTTAGGAATAAGTAGAGTGCCTATTCCTTTTTATCGGTTGATCAGGATTGTAGCAATTCAGCCGGAGGCCCCGTCCCAGAGCTCATGTCAGCATTTTTGATGGACAGGAGCGCGCTCTCGCTCATTTTTCATCGCAACTATCAGCTGCTGGGTTAGCAAGAAGAGCAAGAGCGAAAGCATATGTTGTTGACGTGATCGGGCTTTGTGAATTTGTGATCGAATTGTGAAGCGTGTTCTCGCGCGCAGAAGTTTTGCGCATCTTAGCTATTTATAGGATGCCGTGCGCCTTAACACTGCAGCACTCTGTATATTCAGATCTTTATTAAAATTAGGGTGACTTGAAAAATGTTGCACGGTTATGTAATTAAAATTTGCAAATTCTTTTCTTCAAGCCCCGAAAAAGACTATTTTCACCAATAAACCTGCAGTATTTATATATTCACGTTCCTTATAGACATGAATAAGATTTTCGTTACATCTTTTCCATAAAAAGTAGCCATTGCTAAATCTTTCTTATTAATTAGTTGCATGTACTAAACTTGTTCTTTATATCTTTATCTTTTTATGTATAAAAACCGTAAGATTTTCAAATTTCTAATCGTCATTTGACTAGTCTTATACGACGCCTAAAATACAATCTTGAAAAATTTAAAAACTTTTTTAACATAATTGTATATACAATTTGAAATATGGAAGCATCTATAGCAAAAGTCCTCCAGAGAACGCGGGAGCGCGTTCTATTTGAGCGACTCATAAGCAAATTGTAAGACTTACAGAAAAATGTGGGAAAAATGTGATAGATAGATTTTATCTCGTTATTTCTAACGGTGTAGCGATTTTTCGCTCACACAATGGTTTTTTCTAGGAAAAAACTTTGTCAAAAGTGCAGGCCTCAAAGCGCATGAACTATCCGCGATTTACATTCATTGGCTCGGTTTTATTGAAGTGAATTTACTACATTATTGTTGAACGTTTGTTGTATGTATAAATTTGCCGAATGTTGTGAAGTCAATAACTCATCACTTTAATTATAGTGCATCGGCCTGTATATTCGTTGTAAAGATAGAAAAATGCCTGTCGCATACTGCCTGATGCCACTCCGTAATTCGGTCTCAGGTGGGAGTTAAAAATATATATAACTCCCTTAGCAGACAGATTTTTTTAAATATTGTAACGTTATGACCTTCCCCCGGATGCTCGAGTAAACCAGGGTTTTAGGGAAGGGGTGAACTCGTGAATAAATACTACAACTGTTTATGAAAAGTAATAAAAATAAAACATTTATTCTATAGTTGGTGATGGAGGACACTTAGAGATGTCTGAAACAGAATAAGAACATAACGAGTTGTAATTATCGATGATTCTCAGCTTGGTTTTATGCGGCTAGTACATGATCCCGTCGAGCTATTGCAGCACGAATAAGTTGCGTATACTCAGGCGAAACTCCTATATGCGAATATGCGCAAATTCAGTAATTAGGACACGGTGTCCCAATTACTGACACCGTACGGATTCGAATTCTGGTGGTCCTAACTAAGGTACCAGTCCAGACACAACATCTCTACGATGATTTCTTAATAGTGTCGGTAACGAGGGGTACCTCAGTTACCGACATTTCACAAAACGCGGGTATAATGCCTAAACGTAGGCCAAAACCGGTGGGTATCAGAGTTTAAGCACCGGCATGCACGGAGGAGCGCCTCACGTGTCGCTTATCAACTCTCGTCTCTTTCACCCTGGGGCACCAGAGGTAGAGGAGGCGAGATTGCCACGCTAGTCTCTATTCACTACCTGGAGCTCCAACGCATTGAATAAAGACCGAACGTATAGCGGGGTAGCTCGTGTTACCCCATGTTCTGGTTAAGTCAAGGAGCGCCTTAGACCAAACCAGAACGATGGGGCCAGATGGTTATATCGTCACCAGGAGTACCTGCGTGACGGTCTAACCCTGGAGCATTGGGGATATTCGGCCCGGGTCTTAGCAATCCGACAACTGGAGCACCAGATAGTCGTATTGGTTTGGACTCTAGGAGTTTCAGGCGTGAAGGAGCTCCTTACACGCCTGATGCACCAGGCGAATACTGTCGATTTGAAAGCTTACGCCGCATTATAAAGGCTCCCAAATCGGCGGCAATCGGTAGCGGTCTGACTTCACCAGCGTTGCTAGGTAACGCTGGTCCCACTGTACGCACGATTTCGCTCGCGTTCGTAGTGGGTCCTAGCTTGACCGTATTAATTTTGCGACTGCGAGCGAACATGTGAGCGTACCATCGCAATATATTAAGACTTCTCTTTTTGCAAAACCGATAAATGTTGTTAAATATAGTATATTTAACAATATTCCACAGTTAAAACAACTAAACAATCCACAGGTTTTTCCAGTCAATAATTAGGCTTATAAAGACCTATTTGAGAGAAAAATTAATCGTTCACAAAAATAAATATAGGGTTGTAGAGGATCTACTTATTCAAGGAAAATTCGCGAATTCAAAAACACAGTTCTTGGTTTATGTCTCAGAAGATTATTATCGGAAAGAAAATTCAAGTTAATTTACCCCAAAATGACCTATAAGGTTAGTATTGTAAAATTTTAATCTGTTTATAAATTTTTACGCAAAATGTAAAATCAGGCAGAAGTCGAGCTTTTTATTTTTTTTTCAATTTATGTAACTTTTATTAAAGCATTACTGCGGAAAAATCGCATGTACCTTTCTATTTGAACATATGTATGTAACATTATATTTATCTCGAAATGGGAGTAAAATGTGAAAAATGTAAATTAATCCGTCAGTGTTTGAATAACAGTAAAAAGAATGATAAATTATTTGAAATTTGTTAAAGTAGTCGTAGTCGATTCAAACGATCGTAAGCCCTTAGGGGGACTGAAGATTACGAATAAGTTATAATAATTTAATTTCGAGAGTGCTAAGGCACTGGGCTCTTGTTTTGCAAGTTCGCGTGACGAAGATTCGAATTGCGTCTATATCATCGATGATTTTTTTTTCAATTATCTTTTTCTACCTAAAATTTGTATATTACATAGAAATTTTTTCATTTTTCGTTTTAATTATTATATATTATTCCAAAAGCTATTATAAGTTCATTTATTTTAATTATTACATGTGAAAACGAATTTTGGAACGTACTTTATGTAGTCAGTTATACTGTACATGAAACACGAGACTTACTGATAAATTTAGTGCTCTTTAAAGTTATAAGAAGACGTGAAAAATCATGGCACGCGGTATTGTTCGTTAGACAAGTATCCGTCAAGATCTGAGTAGGCGATCATTGTAATCCATTTATACATCCCATTTGCCTTTTCCAAAATTTCGTATCGTACATCCTTTAAATTATTGCTTATATGTGAAAGCTATGAGTGCAAAGTACATTTTTACGTACCTTTCATCTAATAAAAAGTGTTATTGAAATAAATGCACCGAGTCAACAGAAATACACGGTTAAACCTTTTTTGACCCGAACTATCTCACAATTTTTCCTCACTTCCCTTATTTATGATATAGAACTTTATTAATGTTAAAAAATACACGATTTTAATAATTACATTTGCATACATATTTTAATAAGTTGTATATTATATATCTATGGGTGCAGTAAATACAAGCCATTGAAATATTTTCTTGGTCATTGAATAATTTTTATAAAATTATAATTTCAATACCAATTATACACGTGCAGTGGTAAAAAATATTATATTTAATCCAAGGAGGCTATTGAATTTTCATGAACTTAGCTGTAATATGTTTAATAATTTAAGATCTGTGTTATGTTGAGAGCATTAAATAAGTGTCAGACGTACCGTTAATGATTATCTGTGTCTTTATTAATTACACAGGCATACAAAAAAAGTGAACAGACCCAGAGACTAGAGCTATCATTTCTTCTGTATTTTGATGCACTGAAACCGAATCCGAGCGCAGAATTGTTTCAGAACTCTTCATTTTTTTTAAATCGAGAAAAACCACCCAGAAAATCAGAAAATCGATCCTTACGAGGGTTTACAGTAGGTAAGGGTTCGGTGAAGAAGCTTAGAGTCTCTGAAAATGACTACAAATGTTATTTTTACGTACTCTGACGCGCTGCAGCCAAAACTGGAGTTTATTTTACTTGTACACTCTTTAAATTTTGAAAATCTGGTGGAAAACCTAGAAAATTCGCTGAAAATTGTGAGGCTTCGCACTGAAAAGCTTGGGTTAATCAGGCCATGAATTTTTTTGTGAGTGTATCGTGCATAACTTTTGTGTATTTTGACGCACTGAAACCGAATTCACGGTCTATTTTACTCGTCCGTCCTTACAATTTTGAAAAAATGGTGTAAAATCGTAAAAAATGCTAAAAAATCCTTAAAAAACATTAAATTTTGCGTGCAAGAGCGAAGTATTCTAACAATACTTCTTTTTGCAATTGTATTATACATGATTTTCGTGTATTTTAATGCATTTAATCTGACTCAGGTTCCAAACTCTCTCCAGAGACCTTTATTTTTTAAGCCCGAAAAAAAACTGAAGTCGGAATTCACTGCGTTAGGGCATTTTAAGCAGAAACTCGCCTTTAGTTTTTCAAATTTTACAACATTAGTGTTTTAGAAAGAAATGTTACAACATCGAAGGCTACACAATTTTCTTACACTTTCTTTCGTTTTTAACGACCTCTGCTGTATTCAAACGACATATGCAGCGGATTTTTCTTTCTTTTTGTTTCCCTCAGCTTGGTTTCTCTTTTCACCATCCAACAAAAATCTGCCGTCATATTAACATCCCACTTTCCTTGGTAGCGGCGTTCCATTTCCTTGATGTCTTGGTGAAATCGTTCACCCTGTTCTTCGCTATAATCTCCAAGGATCTCTGGAAAATAGTCCAGATGCGAGTGCAGCAAATGCAATTTCAAGTTCATCAAGCAGCCGAATAGTAGTGACTATCTCTGTAAGAAAATTGTGTAGCCTTCGATGTTGTAACCTTTCTTTCTAAAACACTAATGTTGTAAAATTTGAAAAACTAAAGGCGAGTTTCTGCTTAAAATGCCCTAACGCAGTGAATTCCGACTTCAGTTTTTTTTCGGGCTTAAAAAATAAAGGTCTCTGGAGAGAGTTTGGAACCTGAGTCAGATTAAATGCATTAAAATACACGAAAATCATGTATAATACAATTGCAAAAAGAAGTATTGCTACGCGGAGAGAAAAATCATGCGATTATCGCATGGCCAGTTGTTGCTATCGTAGCATATGAATTTCTTGTACTATGCTAGTGCGCAAGGCGTGCCAACACCGTATAAAATTTTACAGATCTCGCATGGCAGTACGTAGTACTATAAACGTAACAACTGCGTCCTCTGACAGTACTATCCTCTATCAATCTAGTACTATCTACGGGACGAGTATAGCACTGGACGCCGGTGTACCGTGTTTGCTCGTAATCCATACCATCACGATATGGGTCCCGAGCAAATTCGTATATAGGCCACGCCCCCTTACCGAATCACAACAAAAGACGATCAGCGCACGTACTATACGTGTTATACACACGAGCGGGCCAGGGTTCGCGCCTGACAGTTTTCTTTTATTTTTATTTATTTATTGGCTTAATTGAATTTCGCTGTATACCAATAAGACGTAATTATGTAATGCATTAAATTATATAAATTGGCAAACTTATATATACATATTTAAATTAATTTTACATCGTTGAGGTCGAAAAGCAGATATAAGTTTTAGTCTATACCTTCTGTATTTACGTTTGGTCGTGTGGGCTAAGGCCTTGTTCTTACGACTGTAACTTTCTGCGGGGTTCCGGTTCGAATCTCGGCCAAGTAAATTTTTTTTTCTTTAAATTTTTGAATATCGTGAGGAATACCATATTTCTTTATATTTAACATTATATCTGCAGTAGAATAAATTAATTCAAATAATAAAAAAGTATGTATTGGTATACTTAATCACTTTTTTAACATAAAAAATTATTTAATAGTATTGTAAGAATTTACTTTGCTATAAACAATGTGTATAGAATGAATTATTATATACAAAATAAATGAATTAAATTATAGGCCTTTCTTATACACCCTAGTTTATAACTAAAAATAATTCTCTATCGAAAAATGTCACATAGATATTTTTCGTTATTTTTGGTATTGAGTAAAGAAGGTGTCTATTGGACGATCACATTTTTAATACATTTAGATAGTAGTAATTTGTATAAATACTAATAAATATAAAATTTATTTACATACTTTCTGCAGTTAATCCAATTACAATAATTTATTCTATGCACATTGTTTATAGCAAACTATAAACTGCAAAGTGTAAATTCTTAAAATATTAAATAATTTTTTATGTTAAAAAAGTGATTAAGTACACCAATACATACTTTTTTATTATTTGAATTAATTTATTCTTCTGCAGATATAATGTTAAATATAAAGAAATATGGTATTCCTCACGATATTTAAAAATTTAAAGAAAAAAAAAAATTGACTTGGCCGAGATTCGAACCGGAACCCCGCAAAAAGTTACAGTCGTAAGAACAATGCTTTAGTCCACACGACCAAACATAAATACGGAAGATATAGACTAAAACTCATATCCGCTTTTCGACCTCAACGACGTAAAATTAGTTTAAATCTGTATATATAAGTTTGCCAATTTATATAATTATGTACGTACGTACGTAAATGTCCATTATAAAATTAAAAAACTCTCTTTATAGTACACATGTACATATGTACATATATAATTTCATTTTTTAACACTTTTCTCTTCTTCTCTCTTTCTTTCCCCTCTCATTTTTCTCTCTCTCTCTCTCCTCTCTCTTTCGCTATATATATGTACATAGATATACATAATATTATTTATTATTATTTTCCTCTCTCTTTACACTCCTCCTCTCTCCTCTCTCTCTTTCCTTTCACTCTCCTCTCTTTATATATATATATATATATAT
>UELU01103450.1:0-15022 GCA_900490025.1 Megastigmus dorsalis | reverse complement strand
TCTCTCTCACTCCCGCTCACGCTAACGCTAACGCTATCGGTACTTGACTTTGTCTTAATATCTGATGAGTTCGTGCTTGTGTTTACGCCTCTACTGCGACACTCCGAACAGATGGTCATATGCTTTCGTGTCTGCTTTGATTTAACAGAAGTCAGGCACGAAGCATGACCCCATTTATTGCACTTTGCACATGTGATAACTGCTGAATCCGTGCGTGACTTCCTTTTGCAAAGGGCACAAGACTTTTTCTGTTCCATTTTGATGATATTAATTACATTACAACCCCTAATTATTACAACCCCAACGGTATGTCGAGAGCAACAGAGCGAGCAAGGCAAACACACTTAAATACACTATTAGTTTATATCACGCACCTGCTGACTCTTGGGCATGCGCAGAACCTCATCAGAAATGTCGCCGTCACGGAAGCTGTTGGAAAGTGAAGTCAGAAAATGCAGCAAAGAGTTCAAGCGCAGCACCCCCAGTGAAGATAACAATGCAGATGATGGCTTGCATATAGGCGCACGCAAGATACATGCAACAAAAACGCCCGAAGGCATGCGGGCTGCAGTATCAAGCCGAAAAGCTAGAGCGACAGGAAAGACGTGCGAGCACGGAGACTTACCAAGGCAGACAGACAGAGACAGAGAGAGAGAGAGAGAGAGAGACAACAGAGTACAGAAGCAGCACGAGCACGAGAGGAGCAACTCCTGGAGGAATCGCCGTGGGTTGGTCACCACCTCGTGACTCGCGATTTTCCAGCTCAGCGGAACCTCCTCGAGGACGGAGTTCTCACATAAGCCGGAAAGGGAGCAGCTCGCCTGGCACTCAGATAATTAAAAATTCGGTCAGTTGCGTTCAACCATTGCGACGGGCGCAGAACTCCAGTGAGGTGCCCGGACTATAGGGAAAATTAGGGCACGGATCCGGATCGTCACGTTACATCATCTATAGTCTCGGTGCAAAATAAGTTTCAAAATCATAAAGAACGTGTATTATAATGTATTGTATTAAGGTAGCGAAACGAGGAAAAGATAACGACTTGCACTTGTGGATGTTAGGACAAGAAGCTCAGCATAGATGTCTGTTAGTGTACAATTGGCCTGAAGTTATTTAGGTTAGCATAAAATAACATAAAGAATAACTATTAAAGAAAAATATGCCAAATTATGTCAAAATATATTAATTTTTATTTTTAATCTACTTCCAGGCACATTAAATAATATTCCAAGATGTGTTCCTACACGAGATACTGTTCGCGCCTATGCTTACAGCTTCAAGCGAAAAGGACATTGAAGCGAGAGACAATAATGCGGAGCCCAACCACATTCCAATGATGTGTCAACCTCCAGCACACCAGTCAGAGAGCGACGTGACCACAACGCGCCGACTGCCGCGGGACTCGACGGACTCGGCGACGTTTGCCTCGAGGACTTCTCTCCTGGCTCTTCTACGGACAACATTTTTACAGACGAACTTGCACACCGCATAGTTGCGATCCGCTTTATCGCGTAAAAGTTATGTTCGCGAAACAGTGATAACGCTCTTGCTTTTTAATTGGCAGCGTTCCGTCAGAACATCGTATTTTTTTGATTAATTTAGTTTTTCAAAGATTTAAAAATAAAATTCCATTGTCTCACTTTTCCAGGCCCGATGCCTGCTTAAAATCGTCTAGATACGAGCAGCAGGTACAATACGGTTGGATTTGCTTCACGTGTTTGTTTCAATTTTGATTTAAATCAATTTAGAGTTTCATTTTTTGCCTACGTTGAGGCACGTAATTGAGCGCTAGAGTGATTCACGCGCGTTTATTGCTCCAAAATCTCAATTTGGCTCGCGCACGAATTGTACGCTCGAAGGAGCTGGAGCAACGCTGCATTTTGTGACTCAAGCGACTCAACTATTGTAGAGCGACTTATGTGCCTCTTCAAGGCGAATTTTTAATATTTATTATTTTCTTTCAATTCAATATACTGTCGAGCCACTTGATTATTCAGCGTGCCTTTAACAGGCTTTTTGATATTGCGTTGGGCGCGTTTTTTATATTCTTTTTGTACCGAATTTACATGCCTATTAATCATTAAATCCTGAGCCGAATCTGGGCTAGATAGCATCAAACTTACTATTGAATTGGTGGCATAGCTGAAAAAAAAGTACCCGTGCTTCTTCTTTTATCATTTGCAATTGTTTGTATAAAATTATTTAAACAAATAGATAAAAAAACCTTCGACCCGTTTTTTTTGTCAGACTTCAAATTGTTAATGTAAAAATGGTATAAAGAAACAGAAATTGACGAAATCTGAGTTTCAAGTGTTATACTTGGAAGATTTAAAACCGTGATTACTGTATTTATGTACACCACATGTATATATATACTTTATAGGTCTATAGATATACTATATACAGGGTGTCCCATTTTAAATGACGCACCTGAATATCTCGAAAAGTTGACGTTGTGTGAAAATTGTTCAGATAAAAGTTATTCAAGACAATGGGGCTCATCTTTGTGTCATCTCAGTTTCGACGTTGAAATCAATTTCCAAGGTCATTTGAAGGTCAAAGTGATTTTTTTAAATAGGAACCCCTGTTTTTGACATCGGATTCAGGTAGAGCGGGAGAAATTACGTTTGTAATGGTACATGAAAATTTTTTTAGTGACCTTGAGAATGTCAATTCAAGCTTCTTGAAAAACTGCCTAAGAGCTTTTTTTTTTTTAATTTTAATGATATCGAAAAATGACCTGTAAAAGTTGAAGGGGTCAGAGGTTGCCACCCAATGGACCCAACAACTTTGACCTTGAACACGTATTTGAAGGATATTTGAAGGTCAATGTATTTTTTTTCGCTCAAAATTCTTGTTCCTTTCATTGACTCATAAATTCATTTTAATAATATTGGCCCACAATCCTTGAAAGCTTCAAGAAAACGGTTTTTGTGCAAATTTTGAGCGAAAAAAAAATACTTTTTTTTCAAGATCAAAGTTGTTGGGTCCATTGGGTGCACCCCCTGACCCCTTCAACTATTACCTGGCGTTTTTCGATATCATTAAAATTGAAAAAAAAACCGCTCTTAGGCAGTTTTTCAAGAACCTTGAATTGACCTTCTCAAGGTCACAAAAAAAAATTACACGTACCATTACAAATGTAATTTCTCCCGCTCTACCCGAATCCGGTGTCAAAAATAGGGGTTCCTATTTAAAAAAATCACTTTCACATTCAAATGACCTTGAAAATTGATTTCAAGGTCCAAACTGATATAACACAAAGATGACCCCCATTGTCTTGAATAACTTTTGTCTGAACAATTGTTTCGCGCAATGTCAACTTTTCGAGATATTAAGATACGTCATTTAAAATGAGACACCCTGTATATACCGCGTAACACGCTTAGCACGCACCACTTTTGACTTAAGTTTATTCGAAACTGGATAGAAAAATAAATGTACAGCAGGTCTCATTCGATGATAAGTTGGGATAAGAATTCAATGGTATAGCCAGAATTAATGTAAAATTTTGGTTCAAAAGATAAAAAATTTATTTTCTGAAATAAATGTTTTTTTTTTAACATTTCTGCCATATTCTTGTAGACGGGATAAAAATAAGTCGAAATAGACGTTTTTGGTTAGCGATAATCTTTTTATCCTTTCGTAATAAATATTAGAAATATTGACTATTCATCGTCGTTGCCGAAATTACGGGTCTTAAATGACCGTTCCAGTTGGGTTCGTCGTCGTCACGTTACCGAGCGGCGAGCAGAGTGCGGCAACTTTACTCCGGTCTCCACTGATCTCGGAAACAGTGTTTTTAAGGTTACGGAGAATACCGACGATACGGAGTTTTGTCATTTTGTTGATATCGCCAATTGAGATGGAGGATAATATATGGCGTTAGATGAATATTTCCAGCATTGCATTATTATTTTTTCTCGAGAACCGATTATAAGTAGAGTGCGAACTCACATAATTATTTTTTCACAAATGGAAAAATAATTAATTAATTTATAATTAACTTCGTTATAAAGGATTCTGCTGCAAATTTTGAAAATTTAACTCAGATCTTACGAGTAACGTATAAACCCAGATGTTCTCTTTTACGAAGGTTATAGGATATGGAATATCCGAACTACCAAGTAGTGCAGATGCTTGACATTGCAGTTCCCGAACCATGCACGTCTATGATTACTTAATTATTCTTTTGATTATATAAAATCTATTAAAATATATTTTATTAGATTGTTGGAAATTTATTGTAAATTTTTTATGGTGAACGTTTTCTTGTCAACGTTTGAATAGAACGTGGACGTTCAGGTTGCGTTCACTATTACAAAGCCCTGTAAATGTCCGTTAGATTTCTATACGAGAAAATATTTTGATATATACATAAGAATTGCTCACAAACCTATTTAACACTTTATTACCCACGTATTTCAGTTTTGGAATTGAAAATCGAATAACTAGATTGAGTTTTAACCCAAAGAGTAAACGAAAAATTCTAAAATTTTTGACTAACAGATCTTACTCCCCTGGTTTAGTGTTCTCAAACGGAAAAAAATATCCATATGGGACTCTTAATTGACGATTAATGGATTTCAAAATATTTAATTTACAATAGAAATTGAAGAATTTATTGCAGTATTTTTTGCTGGTACTTTTGAATAATGATGTTAAAATTTCAGAGGTTTTTTCAGATTTTGACCCTAGGAGGGGCCATTATCTGCCGATTTTTTACGCATTATTTCAAGATCTTATTTTAAGAAAATTAGCATGAACTACGACCTTTTTTATTCTTTGCACTCGGATTCGAGGACACATTTTATTTCTTATGAAGAAATTTGAAAAGTGTCAACTAAAAGTTCGGAAAAAAGATAAGAGGGAGAGAGACAAAAAGTGCGATTTGGTACTCTAAGTGATAGTATACTAAAAATATTTTATAATATACACAGTGGTAGCCTTCAAGGAAATGACTTTTTTGTTTCTTGTTTTTTTAATTAAAATATATTTTATTAGATTGTTTGAAATGCTTCATTCTTTGATTTAAGTATTTTAGTTATACTAAAGCAAACTCAAGCCTTTTAAAACTTAAGCCTATTATAACTTAAGCCTATTCACGAGTTTAACGTTAAAACATTGAAGAAAATATTCGATGTTTTTCTTATTTCAGTTTTAAACTTTTAACGCGTAAAAAATTAAGCCCTTCATACTACAAGACTAAATTTAAATTAAATTTTTTAAATTAACTTATAAATTTAAATAAATTCTACGAGATCTGACCTGTCCAAATTTGGACAACTGAAGACGCTGTGTAAGACTTATACGATGACTATATAAAATACTAATTAAACATTAACCTGATCAAGGTCTGAGATCGATTTTTGTCTAAATAGTGGATCTCAGCAAATCGAAATTGTAAACACTCTATTTCCTGAAAGAGAAACATACTCACAGAGCTTATTTGGTCTACAGAGGCAGAAAATTATCCCGATCAACGTCCGAGATCATTAGAAGAAAAGTACCTATAACTAATAGTCGATTCTTGGCCAAATACTCGATTTCATCATAGCAAAATTCTAAACAATCTATTTAATGGCACAGAAACAAAAACAAATGGTTAGTTTGGTCTACCTACAATAAAAATTATCCTGATCAAGGTCTAGGATAGATAGAACCTAAGTACCAGCAGCGAGTAGTCGATCGCAGAGAGGGGGAAGCCGATCAATCGCCGCCTCAGCTATAAAAGCAGCGCATCAAGCATCAAGCAGCCAGACGATCCTCGCAGAGTGTAGAAAGAACAGCAAAATAAAGGATTAAATTAATATCTTATCGCTTTTCTGACTAGCTTTCAAGTTATTCAAGTTATAAGGGCCCTTATGCCAGCCAATAGCTAAAAGCCGTCTCGTCATTTTCTTCCCTGCGAAGGCCTAACTATCCCATTACGTGGAAGGAAGGAGGTAGCACGGGAAGAGCTTCTCATATCCCACCCCATTGCGTGGTGGGATATTCACAAGAAAGTCGAACATTCCTTCTTTCCCCGGAATCAAAGCGAAGCGACGCCTTATCCCCATTCAGTGGATACGGACTAGCTAAGCTAAGACTCCCTGCCCCTTCTCCCCTAAGGGGTATCAAACGCTTGAGTAGCCGAGACGACAGAGCGCTCAATATGTAGCATCTGATCAATCTCACCAGGCACCTAAGTACTAGGGTGGGGATATAATTTAAGAACGCGAACTAAGGTCCGAAAACCCAGACAAGGAGAGCGTAACCAGCTCGCTTGCCGGAAAACCAGTGGCGGCACCCTGGCACGTCACAGCATCCATATCCAATATACGCAATAATGAAAATATTTCTGTTAGAAAATTACGACTTTTCCAATTTTTAGATACATCTACTCGCAGATTACTCGAATCCTCATAAGAAAGATTACAGCGACTTAAAAATCAAAGACTGCGATTTTATTCCCCGAATTTTAGATCTGATTTCGAATATGATCCAAAAATTGAGTAAATAAATCTAAAAGATATACAAATTAGTTAAATGAATAAAGTTTGTAATCATTGTTTTGCTAAAAAACATACCGACGAGGCTCCAGATCTATGTCTTTCTCGCTGAGCTTCCTAAACCGCCAGAACCTTTAAAGAGTTTCATTTTAGGCACACATCGATTTTCGAAAAACTTTTTAAATAATCATTAAAAATATTACTTATGTCGACTGTACTCTAGTATAAATTGACAAAGATTTTTAAATAATGTTAGAAAGTACAATACTTTATTTCAAATGACTTCATTTTGCGCCAAGCAGGTGATAAAAGGAAATTTTATGCCAACTTTTAAGATTCAAGGGCAGGTATATCATCTTCTTGGCAGTTTTGAACCCTGAAGTTAATCCTCAGTTTTTACAAAGTTATTTTATTGCAGATGCAGCAGTTATCGGTTCGTTCAAATATTGTGCCAAATTTAGAAAAAGAAGTTATAGAATCATTGCTAAAAGTTTTACTAGAAAATAATAATATAATCCGAAGCTTTAAATATAATCTTGAGAATAGATTACCCAATAAGCACACTTTTCAAAAAAACAGTTCTTTAAGAATGCTCTTATATCCGCATTGACTTAATACTTATAGTATTCAAATAGTAATAACAAATTATTCTTTTCAATTAATTTTTTTTTTGGCGACTGACACAATAGAAGGTATCTTAGAGTATTATAAATAATCATAAAGTATGTAAAAAGTATACTTTATGCAGTCTTTTGAAAATTTGTTTGAAAAAATGGTATAATTCTTTTATTATAAAAAAAATTATAAATATATTCTTTATTTAGTTCTACGGTAAACAAGCCAAATCTTGGTATTAAATTATTGCATAAGTAAAATATTAGATTTACTTTTTTTCTTTAGTTTATTTCAATTAATTGCTTAAACCACAATTATTTTAACAATTCGTAACAAAATAATTTTCAAAAACTTATTACAACGACTCTCTATATGTTACTCCAAGCGGCACCTTTTAATAAATTATTTAAATATAACAATGCTACAACGTGAGAGCTCCGCGCTCTCACTTTTCTCGTTCTCAGTGTGCTCGTGTGTGTGTATTCCCTTACACACACACTGCCGGCTTTCTTTGCCGGGCTCGGCCGCTCAGCTTATGACTTGCAGCCGAGTGCAAGTCCCGCGGAGAGTGGCGGTAATCGGGGCTCGGACACGGGAAATTCTTAATAAGTGCCAGACGAATAAACTATAATAATGACGTTTATTCGTCTGCGAAAAATGAGATGAAATTACAAAGATACGTGAAGTGTTAGCGCATGCGCGCCGGCCGCTGCCGTCGAACGCGCACCCTTCAATTCGAATTCGGCTACAAAAAGTCCGTAACGTCGAACGTATCGAACGTTCGAGTATTTAAGTCGCGGAATATAATATTCCGATGAATATTATATTCAGCCTAGCGCGTGTATAGCTTGGCTATACTCGGAGACTAGCTGAGTCTCCGACGTAAACACACCGGCGTGTGTTTACTCGCGCGACCTACCAAGTTCATGCAGTGCTGTGCCGGCACACAGCAACTGCTCTCGCAACCGTGCGAGTATGAGAGAGAGAGAGAAAGAGAATTCAAATAAGCGTTCGGAATACGTATCCGAACGCTCGCGCAAATCCTACTGTTTGTCGCACTCGTAATATAATATTGCTTACTCGGTGCAAGGAGTGTTTCTGGGCGAAACTCCTTGCTCCTGCTCCTCCTCTCGTCAGTGGTCGGCCGGTGCACTCACCACGCAACTAATCTGGAAAAGCGGAGGGAAGTCGCTCGTCCCTCCGTGCCTCGCAGTTGACGGACTTCGGGGGAACGTCTCTCCCCGAGCACGTTCTCGCCTGGCAGATGCACCCACCCACGCAGTACAGCACACACTCCACTACACCCCGAAGGTCGCCCTCGTGTCGAAATCGCACACACCACAAAACCGTTCTCGCGATCCTAGTCCACTAAATGCTTTAATCAATCGATCGGCGTACGTCCGTTGCCGTTCGAAGCTGCGGTCTCTCTCTCGAGCTTTTTCGGGGCTGGCGCGATCCTGCCGATCGCGCCATATCTCTCTCTCCCTCGCTATCATAGTTAGGTAAGGGAGCACCACCGGTAGGGGCCTTCCCACCCTCGCGCGCGGCAATAAAACTAATTAGTCGCGCTCGTGCCGTCATTGCTCGTGAGGACGCGAATTATTCTAACCCAGAATAATTACGCGTCACACCCTCCCCCCAGACGTCGATAAGCTACGACTTAGAGACTTCTGCGTTGCTCGCGAGCCGACTGATCAGGTATGGGGAACGCAGAAATAAATTAGAGTACTCCGTTGGGTGTATTAAGAAAGGTATTAACTATATATTCGGAAAAAAATGGAAAGAGGAAAGGAAGTCAAAAATACAAAAATAAAAAAGAAGATGACAGGCGGGAAACTGTCCGCGATCTTACGGGGCGGCTCCTGCCGCCTCTAATCTTTTAGACACTTATAGTGTGTGGCGATGCGCGGACACTTGCGGGTGTGTTACACCCCCGGCATGCCACAACATAGTAGAAGAAGCGCTCGGGGTTTTCCTCCAAGACTTCACGCTTCTTCTGGACCGGGCTTTCCCGCAGCTCCTCGAACAACGCCTTGCTCCTCAGCGTTTCGAGCCGTCGCTGCTCCGTCTCTTCCTGTCTGCGCCGAATCTCCTCTTGGCGACGCCGGGCTTCTTCGCGCTCCTTCCTGCGCGCAAGAATTCGCGCCTCCTCTTCCCTTAGTGCGCGGAAGCGCTCCTCCCTCATGCGCGTCTCCTGTCTGTCTTGGGCCCGTTGCGCCGTGAGGAACTTGCGTTGATCGTTGGCCGCCTCGACGCAAGCACTCAAGCCGTCTTGCCGGGCCCGACACTCAATGGAAGTGGTGGAGGCCGCGTATACTGCTTTTGCGTCACCTCCCCGCTTCCCGAACGCTTTGATGTTGGCGTGGACGCGTTCCAGTCGGCCCACGACGGCGTCGAACTGTTCGGTGGCGGCCTGGAGTTCCTGCTCCAGTGACCGCCACTCTTCTTCCACGGTCGGCATCCCGCCGACCGCTCCTTCCTCTCCTGACACCTCCATTGCCGTCAGGGTCGGTCCTGCGTGGAGGGGCTCCTTCCCCTCCGTTCTGGCCATCGGTGGCGTCTCCTCGATGCCACTTGCGGGCTCCAGCCCGATTGAGGCGGCCACCTCCGGGCGCCGCAACGGCCGCTTCGGGAGAAACGGCCTCGAAGCTCCCTCGTCCGTGATTGTGGAGGAGAGCGCCTCCTGGCGGCTCTCCTCGCACTTGACGACGGGAGACCTTTCCTCCTGTACCTCGAGGACCGCGGAGGATCCTCGGTTGTATATACTCCTTTAACTTGGGCTGTAACGTTCTCCTCACACTGATTTGGATAGGAGAATACTTTATTAACTCTTAAATAAATAAATATAACGGACATTCGTTATAGCTATAAGCTAACTTTTAGAATACTTTTGAAATTCTTCTTTAAAAAAAGAATTCAAAAAGAATTCTTTATGAATTAAAAAAAATTATTTTTGCTTCTTGGGTACTTAAGGGGGGGTTATGGTTAATTCGACCAAAAAAAAACATTTTTTTCAGAATTTTTTCAGAGAAAACGGTTAAAGTAAATTTATTTCGGTAAGCGGTACATAATAAAGTAACATTTGTAGTATATTTTAAAAAATTTTCATATAAAAATATTGATAATTCAGCCGTTGATAGCAAATCTACGGAAACGCTTCGAAAAAAAGTTAGTTTGCGGTGTTATCTGTATCTCCTCGTAGAATCATCTGAAATTAAAAAACCAAACGGCTTTCGTTAGTTTATGAATTTTCCAAGGTAACCCAACCCTGTCGAGTTTTTATTTTAAAATTTTTTTTTCGATTTTTGGCAACACTTTGAAGTGAAAACTGCGATTTTTGACGAAAAATACCCAACTATTTGTTATTAAAAAATAAATAATAAACATAAATAAAAGAAAAACTCGACAGGGTTACCTGGGTAATTATATGCAGAAACTGTGTACAAAATTTCAAGAGGATCGGTCGAGTAGATTTTGAGGTCTAAATGGCACCGACTTCAAAAACGTCGTTTTTCAGGAAATCGATTTAAAGATTTTTTTTGCAAAAAACCATGAATAAAACATTAATTAACTACAGAACTGTCCTCCAGGATGTCCAAAGCGTCCTTTTGCTCAAGTCTACGACGGATTCGGTCTTCTTTGGTCTGCTCTTGCATGCGCTCATCCGCTCGGCTCATGTGTATTTCGACCACTCTTTGCGCCCATGAGTGAGAACTGGGGCCTGTACTGATACCCATTTCTTCCATAAAAGCGAGATAAGCAGAAGCAAAAAATTTTTAAGCAGAGCACATTTTTTTCATGTATGAAACATACACTGAATTTACTACAAAATTTGACGACAAATCCATCAGTCCACAAAACTTTTTACATCCAGCGAAACCGAGTCCTAAAATTCTCATTACGAAAGCGAATCTATAATTTATTTCATAGGCACCACTATTAATTCTTTCACTAGATGGAACATAAGACGTATTTTTACAAGTATCACACGTTACTGCCCTCCCTTAAAGGCACATCTGTGGTGGGTGGTACCGAGCGAGTTTAGGGATCAGCCCTCGATTAATCGTAACCGAGGACTGATTACCGACCGACATTGTATATATTACTCGTAACTTTAGCTTTAAGCACACTCACGTTTAGACACACACTTAACCCTTGTTCTCTACACTATTAACCCTAGATTAGTTCAGTAGTCTTAAGTAACAGCTAACTGACAGTAGGCTTTCATTTCAGCATTACCGACCGAGCCGATCCGGAACCGATTATACCTACAGCTGCTAAATAAAGAGTTATTATTATTTAATCAATTATCTCGTTCCTTTCTTTTACCTACATCATCCCGCGGAAAGGTAAAACAGTCCAAGTGTCCCTACGCTATGGGTAGAGACTCGCGGTAGAGACACGCCGTAATACCAGCAGTCCAAGTGTTCTGCGCTGTGGGTAGAAACTCGGGGTAGAGCACGCTGTACAAGCGCCACGTTAAGTGCACACTTGCTGTAGCGTTACACATATTAAAGTGATAGTGGTCGTCGTTCGTCGTCGTATGGAATATATAGTGTATCATATCAATACCTATTAAGTACCCTTCTGTTGTGTAATTATAATAATGGTGTATTGATTTTTTATGTTGCTTTTATTTTTCATATAATTTATATTTTTTACGGCGTTTCATTTTTTATGATGATTTTATTTTTTATGCTGTTTCATTTTTTAAGTTATTCTTATTTGTTATGGTACTTTTATTTTTATTGTTACTTTCATTTTTTACGGTGTTAATATTTTTTAGGGTGCTTTCATTTTCTATGGTGTATTATTTTATGGTGTTTACATTTTTTATGGTGTTATTATTATTTATGGTGCTTTCATTTTTTATGGTGCTTCATTTCTTAAGGTATTTTTATTTTTTATGGTACTTTCATTTTTGATTTTACAATATTCTATTTAATTTAATTATCATGGCAACTATTACAAATATTTATATTATTGCTCTTATTTAAATGTAGGTTTTAGGGTTAGAGATTTCACTACTATCAAGATATATTATGAAAAAACGTAATATATGAATATAATAAAAAAGCAGGTATACCGTCATATTTTTTTATTCCAATCTCCTATTATGTTAAAGTGATAGTGCTCGTCATTCGTCATGGTATGGTATATATAGTGTATCATATCTATACCTATTAAGTACCCTTCTGGTATGTAATTATAATGATGCTGTATTGACTTTTTATGGTGCTTTTTTTTATGTAATTTATATTTTTTACGGCGTTTCATATTTTACGGTGCTTTTATTTTTTATGCTGTTTCATTTTTTTAAGGTATTTAGGTGTTTTGTATTCAGAAAGCGAAATGTTAATATTAAATATTACACTTCCACTGCAAATATTTGTAACAGTTGTCATGACATCTTACAAAAGGAATAATTTAAAATAGAATACTGTAAAATAAAAACACAATAAAAATGTAAACACCATAAAAAATAAAAACACCGTAGAAAATGAAAGCACCATAAAAAATATTAACACTGTAAAAAATGAAAGCACCATAAAACATAAAAGCAGTATAAAATAATACGCCATAGAAAATCAATAAACCATTATAATTACACACAGAAGGAGGCGAGGATTGTTTTAATAGTTTTACATTTTAATATTAATCGTAATCCGTTTGCGTTACAAATAATTTGCTATATATACTGATATATAAATGTACACTATTTATACAAATATTAGAAACATAATTAATGTCTTAATTATGTATGTCTACTTTAAAAATAACTCGACATATTAAAAACAAATTTTAGATTAATAATACACACAGAATATCACTAGAATATATACCTTAAAATATAGGTATAATTGATAATTGGAAGGGTATTTCTGCAAACATTTACTACATGTATATGTACTTGTGCTGACACGATTAAAAATTTTGTATTACTTCCAATTTTTATTTCTGCGGTAACAGAAGCGAGCGCTGCAGGCGAATAACGTTTAAGTTTGGGGATTGTGGGGTATTCGTTTATTATACAATTATAAGCAATTTTATACTATGACTCAATTAAATGTGTAATTAATTAAGACTGACTTTAACTATCTTTTTAACGAGTTGTACCTTAAAAATAATTGAATAATCAATTCTGTTAGAGAAAGAGACTTTGCGCCATATCGCACTGTTGCGTATATAGTTCTATACGTTCGTCTGGAGCGGAGGCTTTCCCCCCACTACCCTACTATGTTCTACAGCGCCAACATAGACTGCTTCACTTGACTTTCTGCCGCCTTGCTTGCTACACGTCGTCCTTAAAAACTTTTCCTTATTCAGAGTCTTTTTATACCATATACATTGTTCATCTAATTGCTAACTAAGTATAATAAACTTCTTAGAAATCCTGTTTTGTGTCAACTCAGCTGTCCACCTCCAGCGTAATTTAATTAAAGTTCCAACAAATTCAAATGAAATTTCTGTTTTTGCGTAATGTTTTTATAAAAATTATTAAACTGTGAAAAATCCATTTCTTATAATTTACTTCAAATTAGATGAATTAATAGTGTTCTGTAACGAAACACAAATATTTAATAGCATATATTAACCAAATTCTAAAATAAAATATATATTATGTTTTCTGAAATTTTTATATTATAATAAACTTTATATTAATTTCTTAAATTTAAATATTAAGTAAATTTACTCTTATGCTAAGTCTATTATATATATATATATAATGCCAAAATATTATTTACTTGTAATAATATTGCAAATAATAAAACATAGCAAAATTTAAAAATATATATTTCCCACACTTACGATTTAAAAAATTCCCAACTATCATGTCTAAATGTAATTTGTAAAAAATAAAATAATTTAATTACAAATAAAGGGTTTAAATATAACAAATCTTACCCTAAATACTAGAATTAACTATTTTTTCTTTGCAGTATTAATCTACTAAAGCCACATATTTTCGCTATTTTTACCTGCTTTTTACAATTAACGAAGTATAATAAAGATTGCACATCTTTTTTAAGAAAAAATAATTAAAATAAGTACGTTCTTCCGAGGGAGCGCTAGAGACAGAGGAATAGTAGCTTGTACAATATTAAATACATATTTTTATAATAATACAATTTTAGCAATACTCTTCATCAGTCTTATAATATCTAGTAAATTGCAGTCAGTTTTTCTTTCTATGATATCACAGGTGTACTATCTTGATCAATCTTAAAATCAGTCTTAAAATATGTTTCGAACCTAATAGTAAGATCACAGAGCGTCTTATGTTAAATATACAAATAAACAAAATTACATAGCAGTCAATATCTATCTTACAAAACATTTCAAATAAAAAGTCACTCACTCTAATAAATACACTCATAATTTTAAAAACGTTGTATAGGGGACAAAACAAAACAAGTTAACATAAACTCATCTGCTTGCCCCTTGTGCGAGGTGTAGGTCGGTACATTTGTGTTTTATGGTCATAAATTTGTCACAGGCCTAGTCTCCGGATAACTAGGAATCGATTTCTAGGAGGTGTTTGAGGACAGCCGTCTTGAATCCGCGCAAAGATGGAAGGTTGCGCAGATTGCCTGGAAGAGAGTTCCAAAAGCGCGCACACTAAACTTGGAAAGATCTCATACCAGTTTCCGTGCGCACTCTTGGCAGAGATAGAGAGAGAGAGGGGGGGGGGAGGGAGAGGGAGATGGAGAGGGGGAGGGAGATGGAGATGGTGATGGAGAAAGATAGAGATGGAGATAGAGATGGAGATAGAGATGGAGATAGAGATGGGGATAGAGATGGAGATAGAGATGGAGATAGAGATAGAGATGGAGATAGAGATGGAGATAGAGATAGAGATGGAGATAGAGATGAAGATAGAGATGGAGATAGAGATAGATAGAGATAGATAGAGA
>UELU01103434.1:0-11876 GCA_900490025.1 Megastigmus dorsalis | reverse complement strand
CACTCCAATTAAAACTATAAAATAAATAGAACGCATGATATTCTGTTTATTAACAGCCTGTATAACCGCACTACACGCGAATTACGCGTGTACGTGCGAATCAAACTATCCCCACCAAGCAGTATCAAGGATGATCATCGCAGAGAGGGGAAGCCGATCAAATCGTCGTCTCAGCTATAAAAGCGGCGCATCAAACATTGAGCAGTCAGACGATCCTCAGAGCATGTAGCGAGAACAGCGTAAATAAAATAGAATTAAATAATATTCAAACGCCCTTCTCTCTAGCTCGCAAGCTGTCCAAGGTATAAGGGCCATTACGTTCCTTATACCAGCTGATAGCTAAGAGCTGTCTCGCCCTGGTTTTCCTTACGAAGGCCTTTCTGCCCCACTACGCGGCAGAAAGGAGGTAGTACGAGAACGCCAAGTCTTGTCATATTTCACCCCATTGCGTGGTGGAATACTCACAAGGAAATCCAACATTCCTGCATCCCTTCCTTTCCCGTGAATCCAAGCAAAGCGACGCAGTATCCCCATTAAGTGGATACTGAATAGCTAAGCAAAAATTGCCCCCTCTCTTCTAGCGGATATCTAACACTTAGGTAGCCGAGACGACAGATTGATCAATATGTAGCATCTGATCTCTCTCACTAGGCTCCTAAGTAATAGGGTGGGGATATCACTTGAGTATCGTGAAGTAAATCGGGTCCGAAAACCCGGACAATGAGATCGTTTCCATCTCACCTGTCGGAAAAACAGTGGCGGCGCTCTGGCACGTCACAATATACTGAATGGACAAAATGTTGCTTCGGAATACGCGACATTTCAACAATATTTAGAAAAATAGCACAGGCCCACAAAAAAAAAGTTGCCTGCGCGGTAGACCAGACCACGTGAATTTAATGTTTTTGGGGTCGCTATATCCGAATCCGCGGTCCATTTGACCCGGTCACGTCAGGGTCAAGGTCAGGCCAAGGTCAAATTCAGAAAATAAATCGCAAACAAAGTTAACTAGTATATCTATAGGTTTTTGGGGTCGCTGAATCCGAATCCGTGGTCCATTTCACCCGGTCACGTCAGGGTCAAGGTCAGACGAAGGCCAAATTTAGAAAATGTATCGTATAATTCAGGTGTTTCGTGTAGTAATTTATATAATTTCGTTAAAACGCGCCATGAATTCCATGTATTTTTTTCCCGCTGAAAACAAATCCGCCACCTGATTAACCCCTACACGTCAGAATTTTTTTCTAATCTCAAGAAATACCTCAAAATCCACCAAAACCATCAAATACATGGCTTTATCTGTAAAACTATCTCTAAAATCCCATAACCACTCAATCCCACGACCCTTAAATACCTCAGGACAGGAATAATGATGATGAAGATCAGGAAGAGTATGTACCGACAGAAAAAGATACCACAATACGGACGTTCAATCAAGGTGATCTGAGTGATTTAGTCAGAGACCTTGTGCTGCAAAAAGATGGAGCAGAATTGCTAGCTTCAAAACTAAAAGAAAAAAATATGCTCTCCAAAGAAACTAAAGTTTCATTTTATCGTAATAGAGATGAGCCTTTCCGAAAATACTTTAGTGAAGAAGGAGACTTGGTTGCAATGATGTTTATGGTCTCATGAATGAGTTAAAAGAGAATATATACGAACCCAATGATTGGAGGCTATTCATAGATTCCTCTAAACGAAGCCTCAAAGCAGTGTTATTACATAGTACAAATGCGTATGCTCCTGTACCCGTAGCCCATTCGGTAACGCTTAAGGAAAAATATGAAAATATTGAGATGATTTTGAATAAGATTAAATACACAGAACACAAATGGCAGATTTGTGGGGATCTTAAGATACTTACACTAATTCTGTGTCAGCAATTTGGTTTCACGAAGTTTCCATGCTTTCTGTGCCTGTGGGACAGTCGAGATCGCAGTAATCATTATACTAAAAAAGATTGGCCAGCTCGAGTAACAATGCTAACTGGATCTATGAATATCATAAACAAACCCTTGGTTGAGCCTTCAAAGATTCTCCTTCCTCCTTTGCACATAAAACTTGGTTTAATGAAACAATATGTAAAAGCTTTGGATAAAGCAGGACAATGTTTCACTTACTTGGTTAAACAATTTCCAGCTTTATCTAGTGCAAAATTGAAAGAAGGTATCTTTGATGGACCTCAAGTTGTTAAGAGATAAATCATTCGTTAACACAATGTCCGAGAAAGAACGAGCTGCATGGCTGAGCTTTAAAAGCGTAATTGAAATTTTTTTGGGTAATCACAAGAGTGGAAACTATAGGGAATTGGTAGTCGAAATGCTCAAAAACTATTAGAAATTGGGCTGTTTGATGAGTTACAAGTTGCATTTTCTCGATTCGCATCTTGATAACTTCCCACAAAATCTTGGGTATTACAGCGGAGAACAAGGAGAACGCTTTAATCAAGATATGAAGGAAATGGAAAGACGTTATCAGGGCAGGTGGAATGCACATATGATGGATGACTACTATTGGACATTGAAAAGAGAGAACACTGATAATAGTAAAAAGCGCAATCGCAATCCACTTCACAGGTCATTTGAGGATAAAAGAGTAAGGAAGAGCAGATTGTCTTAGGTTATGGAGTCATCGGATTATGGGATAATCGGATTTTATTCGGTAAGGTCTTGAGGTACCTAAGGGTCGTGGGATTGAGTCGTTATGGGATTTTAGAGATAGTTTTACAGATAAAGCAATGCATTTGATGGTTTTGGTGGATTTTGAGGTATTTCTTGAGGTTAGAAAAAAATTCTGACGTGTAGGGGTTAATCGGGTTGCGGATTTGTTTTCAGCGGGAAAAAAATACATGGACTTCATGATTCGTTTTAACGAAATTATATAGTTTACTACACGAAACACCTGAATTATACGATACATTTTCTAAATTTGACCTTCTTCTGACCTTGACCCTGACGTGACCAGGTCAAATGGACCACGGATTCAAATTCAGCGATCCCAAAAACATTAAATTCACGTGATCTGGTCACCGCGCAGGAAACTTTTTTTTTATGGGCCAGTGTAATTTAAAAATATTTTTGGAAAGTTTGTTATTTAGTTGAACAAACACAATGAATCTGGCTTCTCTGAAAAAGCTGAAAGTAATTTTTCGAATTTGGAAGATGAAGATGGCCCTTCAATGAAAAGACCTCATTTATCAAGAGAAGAGCTGGAAGAAATGTTCTCGGGGCTGAAAAATCGCTTTTCAAGTTTTCTGCCCACAGATTACCTTCGTTTAATGATCTTACTATAACTCCTGATTGAACTGTCCATAAAGCAAGAAAATTGAAAGAGTCATCTGGAATTTTATCCATGCCAGCTGCAAAATCGGGGAAAACCTTATCGGACGACCTCGTTGATGTCGTAAAGAGCGTCTACGAAGATGACGAAAACAACCGAATGATGCCAAATTAAAAAGATGTCATCACGGTAATACGCAATGGTGAGAAACCAAAAAAGGAAAAGTGATTGGTGCTGTCAGATATAAAAAGTTTACATAATCAGTTCAAAGAAAAATTTCCTCATTTTCAAATTAGCTTTTCTAAATTCGCTGAACTGCGACCGAAATGGTGTGTTTAAGCTGAATCAAAGGGTTCTCACACAGTGTGTGTATGCACAATACATCAAAATTTTTAAAATATGTGTGATGCAGTGAATCACTTTTTTAATGAGCACGAAGTAAGATCATAAATATCAAGTTCTTGTTTTATGATAATAAGGAGCATAAGAAGGTAAAAGAATCTTTGGCACGGAGATTCTCCAAAGCTCCTGCAGTACCAAAAATCTCGACCTCTCATGGATTCTTGACTACAGCCCACAAAAGATTGGAAGTGTTGTCATACTCAGGGATTTCAGAACCGACATTCATATTATATTACATTATTACATAATATGACATATCATTTTATATTATTACGTTATGTTTTTTTTGTTCTTGGCATAGGTGCCCCTTAACTCGTAGACCAATCACGTTTCTCATTAAATCAGCTTCTTTTGTTTCTGGCGTCGGTGCCTCTATAGATTATAATCTAGTAGACCAACCACGTCTCTCGTTCAATTAGCCTTTTTTGTTCTTGGCGTAGGTGGCTCTAATCTAATAGACAGCAGGATAAGGGTTAAGTGTTAAAATCAGACTCATTAAGTTATGATTTTTATGGAGTTTTTGGATTCAAATGATTTGGTAATATAGTTTTTGGAATGAGTCACGACACTGTGCAGGTCATGACGTCGTTTCGCATCGCGACTCGAAGTGTGCTATAACCTCTCTAGCGTCTGCTCCAAGGAAACACTGCCTGCTTCTTGGGGATACCTTGCAGCTGCTTCGGAATGAGGTATATGCAGTAATGGATTATGTGAAACTCCTTCTTCGTAGGCCGTATCACCTCGTCGTATCGCACTGCCGCTGCTAAACGAAGCGGCGCACTCGACCACTTGCGCTCACCTAACCTCTAACATCCCGGAACTGGCGATGTGCTTAGCAAGTTTTTTTGTAGCAAGTGCGGAAAGACATCTGACATCAGAAACGGAGAGCAATTAAGTATCGCCTTTTTTACCTTCTAACCTCTCTTCTACGGCTATGCTGCCTTAATTTAGTTACCTTTTACAACTGTAGAGCATGCTATGCATATTATAAAATTATCTGGCAGCTCTGATTGCTGAAGACTGACAGAAGACCTACACAGAGTGCAACTAGGTTCTACAGATCAAAATACACAAGAAAAACCATGGTTCACTAGTAGACCTCCAAGAGGCTACGAAATAGTACCTAGCTCCCTGACTAATACAACTCATACAACTTTCATTTCTTTACTATATACAACATTTTCTTTACTATATACATAATATGAATTTAATCATTTTAATCTGATCTATGTTTTTTCTTATGTTTCAGGAAGAGTTACCGAAACTATCTATTTACAGATACTTTCATGTTATATAAGACTAAGTATAAAATTATACTGTTTTAAACAACCATTTACCAATTTTTTTTATTCCAAAGTACAAAGCTCCAACTACAATTTGTTTCATTTTCCAGACATATCTGAAAAATTAATTTTCAACAAAAGTTACTCTTCAAAATCCAGCGATCGTTTGTCTAAACTGTTTTCATTAACGACTATATTTCACATATCTTCTCATGTACGAGAACCTAGTTAAACTCTACCTCGGCCTTCTGTCAGTCTTCAGCTGAACTTAAAGGCTGACAGAATTGGACTCTTGCCACCTGACAAGAGGCAGTGCTATATTTTGCAAACTGCAGTATACAGTATTGACGGTCTTCTTATATCAGGATGCTAATTGCTAATCCACTTTCGGCTACACTCGAGTGCCTCCTTACAGCACTTGAGTTAGTACGTTCCCAACAGGACAAAAGCTACTAGTTCTCCAAGTCTCTGTTTCCCTTATAGAAGCCAGCATCGATGCACGCCTGCACCAGGATCACAGCGTGGAACTTCTGCCATCCTAGCTACAAGGAGACTTCAGTGGGTGTCCTGAGCGTCGTTTTTTACCACCACGCTCACCTGAATAATCTCGACGAGCGTGATGCCATGCTGCATCAAACACGAGTCTGTCTACTGTACCACGGCCCAGCTTATTTGTCCGCGCGCTGTAACGAGAGTAGACTCGGCCTTATTAAAAAAAACGTCAAAAAAAGATCATGCACTTAGACATCGAGTGCGACCGAATTCCATACCTAGACACAAAAAGCTTTGGAGCGCACAACTTAGACATCATCATCAGCGACCTTACACAACTAGACGCCGAGTACGACCGAATTCCATACCTATAGGCATAAAAAGCTACGGTGCGCACTATCTTAACATCATTATTTTATCATTTGTGTGCATCCCAAATTGAGTTACCTCACAAATAAAAATTTTGGATCTACAAAACCTCGAGTTTTTAGGAATACATAAACCCTTGTTTGTGTTACTAAAAAATAATTTTTTTCTATGGCGAAGCCCTCGAGATGAGCTTTTTAGCGTTAGAAAATAATTAACTGATGATTTATTTACTCATTATGCAAATAAAAGCTGATCAAATTTTGTACTTTAGACTCTAAGTCAAGTTATTTATTAATTTTTTTAATTTATTTTATTATTTGTATATGGAGCGTTTCGCGCCAAACCTCCAAGGTCGGTAAGCTGGCGCCCAAAACCTCACCTTTTGAACGCGTTCCTGCGGTATGAAAATGCATCTATCGATAAAAGTTCGTATACGTTTTCGATGTATTTTTTTCTCAGCTTTCTTATAGTGACATTTGTTTTGAATAATTTTGTCTTTTTAACCTTGAAAAAAATAAAACGTGTTATATCTTCAAAAGTGTATTTTTAATATTTTTTTTAATACTCTAGATCGAAAGATCAGGTTTTTTTACATCAAAATAGCTATTTTCCAGGTAGTATGTTTTTGATATTTTCGAGGAATTAAACCGTGAACACATACCTGCAGTGACAAACCAGTGCGCGCCGCGAGACTATAGCCGGCCGCGCGGCAGCAGTACTATATAAGTAGCTTTACATATTCATTTATATTTTTTCTTTAAATTAACTTTATGAAATCTTTAATTTTTATTTTTCATTCTCTTAGCAGCAGAACTTGTCTTTGGAAATTCTTTAGCTTTTTTTTTTACTTCTTTTTGTTACATGTGTTTTCGTTTTAACTTTGATCACAGTGATTTTTGTTTTCTTTACTTTCGGGAAAATATCATACTCAGAAGCAAGTGAAACCTTTTTTAGTCTCAGCCTGTTCTCTGCGGAGGAAATAAAAGCGTGATAGATTAACGTACCTGGTATCGCTATAACGCTATCAAATCTTGGCTTCAATGCTAATAAAGATTTTTCATACTCTGTTTTTTTACTGAAAAACACTCTAGTTTCCTTTCAATAATTTTTTGCCCAGTTGCAAAGATCTTGTGCAGTAAGAACATGATTATTCGACGAGCTGTTTTAAACTAGCTAGATTGTAAACTAGCACGCTTTGCACCTTGTTTTAAATTAGTACCCATTCCGTCACATGCGCCTTTTCCATGTGCGGTAGCATAAAAATGCCATTCAGCTGGAATCCCAAAATCCTTCTCATGGAAAAGGAGGTTAGCAAAATTGTTTTTATTTTTGAAGTGTTGACCTGCTCCAACAGATACGTAATATATTTTTTTTTGCCCAAATTTCGTTTTTATATAATTTAAAATTATTTTCTGATATTCGTAAAATGCTACAGTATCATGATTAAGATTATTAGATATAATAGCTAAGATCCTGTGTTCAAGTTTATTATTCTCTTTAAAATAGATTGCAACTGTGAATATAGTTGCTTGATTATTATTCCAATGAAATGATTGAGCTGAATTTTGTATTACAAAACCGTAATTTTCTGCAAAATCAAAATAAATTATGAATTCTCCATGAGATAGATTTTCTTTCAGGCCTTTGATAAAAAGGGACTGGTTTTTTGCAATATAATCGTGAGTTTTTAATTTCATCAATTTTTCCACAATAAATCTAGGTATTCATGAGTATTCATAGTTTGTGAAACTACAGTGCATCGATCGGTTTGCATCCAAGTTTCAAATTCTACTTCATAAATATCATTATCAGCAAAAGTCTTAAGTAATATTTCTTTCAGTTTTCTTGTATTTGGACAATCTAAACAGTCTCCAACTAAACATGCAGTCGATGGATTAGTGCATACAATTGCTTGAATGCAATCATGATAATTTTTAGAGGTAATTCTGTGCCTTTTGTTAAACGCTCTATATCGATTCCGCTAAACATCAGTTTCAAATTTTCATGATGTACGCATACACATACAACATGTGTACGACTACTTCCAGCTAATACTAAGTTGAGTAAATTTAGTGAAACCTATCTGAACATTTTCATGTTCTTTTTTAAATTGAGTATATAACTCGTTCAGATTACTAAGTAATAATCTTTTCTAAACATGAAGTAGATTGTGATCATTTTGTTTAATTGATATTAAATCTTTCATGCCCGGCATTAATCGACTTATATCATCACGTTCATAAAAAAGTTTTACTAAATTTTCAGTTTCAACGGGTAATACTCTTCCTTTATTTTTGTCCGGCGATGTTAAAATACCTTGTGCTGCCACTGAACTTTGTGCTTTCTTAGCCTCCCATTCAGTGCAACCGAATTCTCTCATTAAATCTCTACGACTCCAA
Organism: Megastigmus dorsalis; assembly: GCA_900490025.1. NCBI lineage: Eukaryota > Metazoa > Arthropoda > Insecta > Hymenoptera > Megastigmidae > Megastigmus > Megastigmus dorsalis. The sequence continues at coordinate 3,655 of UELU01103434.1, read as the reverse complement.
AATTTCGGGGCTAGAGTGATCAATAAAATTTTTTCTTGTTTAGTTTTTGATTCTTTTCTTTTTTTTTCTAAAAAGTTTGATTCTAAAAATTTTTCTTTTATTTGATTAAGAACTGACATTCCTGCTTTGTGGTAATAATCTTTACAAATATTTGACTCAGTTTTTACTTGAGTTTTCAATTTATAAATTTCTATTTTACATTTCAGACAGAGTTTTGCTTCTATAGCTATGCTAGGATACATTTCTCTTAAAGATTGTGGGAAGCTCATTAACTTTCCTCTTTCGAGGTGATTTTTAATCCTTAAAGGATTTGCACATTTGAATTTGCGAAATGAATCCATACTGATTAAAAACAATGTACTGAATAGAAGAAAACTATTAATTATTGACTGCTGCTTAATGAATATATAAAGTATTGCGAGAAATTCGAGGATGTGATTCAACAAAATTTAGGTTCTCTTATAATTTCGGGTGAAAAAATTCATGTGGGTAATTACTGTAGCCACCTATCGACCTACAAATAATACTTTATAATAGCACTAGCACACCCAACTAATTCTTTATAATAACACTAGCACACCCGTCGCGGCTTCGCCTGCGCTATAACACATAGATGTAATCTAATAATTGTTTAAAAATGTTTTGTCTTTTTTCAATGATAGATCTATAAAATTTCTGAGTATATGACATTCTTTATTACGTTTTTATTTTCTGGTAATAAAATAAACTGATTTTTAGAGTTACCAGTCCATAAGAGACCCACATAATTAACCATGGGAAAAACAATCTGATCGTAAATCAATTCCTACGTATTTAAACGTTTGACCCTGTGACTTGTTAATTGTAATAGCGAAAGAAGGTTTTATAGGAAATTGTAGGGCTAGAGGAACTCAAAGGCCAATGTTACTTAATCGTGATAAAAGAAATACCAAAAAACTGCGTTTTGTTAGCAGTGTTTGCAAAACTATTTAGTTTGTCCGCGCAGCTTTTCGTTTTTTTTTCATAAAAAATCGAAAACTTGTAGCTATTCAGTTTCGCAGTAAGGTGGCAGGTGTTTACGGTAGAGATGGTTTAAAGATACATAAATATGAAATGTTTGCAAAATGTCTGCGCTTCATATGTATGTACTTGGTTTTAACATTTATTATAACTATTAGCAATAAATAAATAATTTTGTTAACAGAGTATAAGCATTAAACTTCATAAGCAAATGTGGGCGCCTGCGCAAGAGATCTAGGGATATTTTTCTTTATACGTTTCATTTAAAAACAGTTACTACACGGAGAGAAATCTGTAGCATTTATCGCATTCTCGTCATACGTTATTCGCATCACGCTCCTGTTACCATAAACCTAGCAACGGTTGCCATAAGTGCACGGCTCTACCTATACGAAAGTCGCAGAATGCTGCTGCCATCTCTGCACTAATAAGATATGATTTTCCCTCCAAGTTGGTGGGAAAGACGTATGAATGTATAGCGCCTTTGGCGCATGACTCTGTTGCAATTTTCGCACTAGACCGTTGCGAATTATTGTTTGAAACGAATCGTCACTCGGCAGTTCAAAGAACTATACTTCATTCGCATGGAATTGGTGCGATTATAACACCAGTCTTATGCGATTATCGTATACTCTATGTGAGGTCCTTTTAGTATCGAGGGCGTAACAAAATCGCATCGGTTTCCAAGCGTTTGTCGCAAGAACTTATAATCTATTTCGCACAGACATTCCCGTGCGAATATCGCGTCAAATTGTCGCATTAATAGCAGGCGCTCACGTGTTAATATTGCATGGTCGAAGAGTGGGTAAAACAACAACGCGTTTCATGCGATAATTGCTACAAATTTCTCTCCGTATACTACTAAACAAGCAAAAAAAAATAAAACAATTTAATATATTTTCTAATGATTATTTGTTTAGCAAATACCGTGGGCGCCGCAGGCGAACAACATTGGGATCGGGGGGTCGCTTATTATTATAATTTAGAGTCAACTTGCAGAAATATGAGATAGTACTTTAGAATTAAGTAAATATTTTAATCTATCATTACAGAAAATATTACATGAATCTAAACTTTGCACGTCTTCTCAAGATGTTGAACGTGTAACCACGTTTATATGTTGCTAAGTTTTTGCATATCCAGCTACAGCACTCGTTGAGGGATGAGAACGTAGGCAATTAAATATAATAATAAACCAAACCCCCTTACCCCCCGATCTAATGTTATTCACCTGTGGCGCCCGCATGTATTACTAAAGAAATAATCATTAAAAATACATTAAATTGTTTTATTTCTTTATGTTGCTCATTCAGTAGTAGTAACTGTTTTTAAATGAAAGTTGCATAAATAAAATAATCCCTAGATCTCTTGCGCAGGCGCACACATTCGCTTATGCATCTTAGTGCTCATACTCTGTTACCAAAATTATTTCTTTATTGCTAATAGTTATAATAAAAGCCAAAACCCAGTACATATATTATGTGTACAACAAAAATTTTGCAAACGCTTCATAATATTTATGTATCTTTAAACCATTTCTAGCGTAAACGCAAGCTACTTCACTGCGAAATTAAATAGCTATAAGTTCGATTTTTTCTGAAAAAACGAAAAACTGCGCGTACAAACTAAATAGTTTTGCAAACGCTACTAACAAAACGTAGTTTTTCGATATTTTTTTATCGCGAATAATCAATCTTGGCCGCTGATTTCCTGTATCTAATTGCAGTCTTTTGAATTGGAAGGGTAACTCTGTTGGGATCTTCGGGATACGAGGAATTAGTGCTATTTCACCCTTTGGAGGGCCAGTGAGAATAGTAGTTTCTATAATATTATTTCGCATAATTTTGATTTGAAACCTGGTAACATTTCTTAATAGAATAATAGGAGCTCCTATTATTAACAAAAACGAAACCGTCAGTAAGTATATTCGCTAAGGAAGATTCAATACATCGAGTACACAAAATTTTACTCAAAAACGGTTCGCTCCTTACCGTGTTTCACGCTCCTACTTATATCCTCGGCGACAATTGTTAAGGTACGTGTTTGCCAAAAGCTGTGCGTCGCCGCCTGCTGGCAGACGCGCAACTCAGATTGACGTATGTAAAGTAGTCCCTTATTTATTTTTTAAATAATTTATGATATATTGTAATACAAAACCTAGCCTATGTTACTCCACGAAGCCAAAAATGTATCTTATCAAAATTTTGTTGTAATCGGATAAGTAGTTTTTGAGATTTTGTCCCGTGCACAAGGAAACGCTGTCAGTAGATATAGACCCACTATGGCCCGTCATAACAAACTTGACCTTGACTGCGTAGTCTCAGTGCAAGTTTGCTGACGAGGCACAGTGGGTCCGATGCTCTCTCTCACGTGTGCGATGAGTCATACCCTAAGGTATGCACGATAAAAGTGCAGCTGCGTCGCACACGCTGGACTCCGACGTATGTGTAATACGTCTCTCTCTTTCTCTCTCCCTCTCTCTCTCTTTCTCTCTCTCTCTTTCTCTCTCTCTCTCTTGAATGCCTTAGTGTCAATCTATTGGAGGCTATAAATGAACTTGCACCGTTGAAAACTGTAACTCCTCGTAGAGGAAAGGCCCCATGGATTGGCACTGAGCTTCAGCTACTCATCAACAAACGCAATGCCACGCATAGAC